>JBBPMF010000161.1:19119-49168 GCA_038090175.1 Austroboletus eburneus | reverse complement strand
GCGGGGGAGTGGGAGTGGTAGTGGGAGGGGGAGTGGGAGTGGGAGGGGGAGTGGAAGTGGAAGTGGAAGTGGTAGGGATGGGAGTGGGAGGGGGAGGGGTTGTGTGCATGTAAGGTGGTAGAGTAATGGTAGAGGTGGGGTGGGTGTGAGGGGAGGGTGGTTGAGTGATGGGTATGTTCAAGGGAGATAAGTCACATACTGTGTGCACTGTGCAATCGATTGCTCTTGATACACTGAGCACAAATCTGTTCATGAGGTTTTCATTGATGTTGCCAATGTTGAACATGCCGGATTGATGCTTGAGGTTATTGTGCCACTCAAGGTGTGTGTGGGATGTGTAGGTTGGCAGGATGAGGTCTCCATCTGGCTCCTCACGGAGGGGGTAGCTTTCGATGTTCCAGAAGAACTGGCCAAGTGCCTGGGTGTGCTGCTCGGGCCAGTTGGCATGGGTTATGTGCTTCAGGAAGGATGTGTGCGCCAGGAGGAAATCTGTCATGGTCAACTCATGGTCAGGGCGCACATTTTGGGATGTTTTCACTGAGGTGGTGGGGCACAGAGTTAGCATGCTGTTGGAACTTGTTATCCCCAGTGCGTTGTCTGGATTGGACCTCTTTATCCGTGAGGCCTCATGGCATCCTTCTGGAGTGAAGTACCAGAGCTCCATGTACTCGAAAGTGGTGATCTTCTGGAGGGTGTATTGCGACAGCCACTGGGTGATGATGTCAGGGGGCAGGGAGTCTTTGTCAAAGGCCAGGAGTTTCTCCTTCTTTTTGTCTGGTTCTGCGCACAGTTGTGCCCTGCCAGGGTCTGTGTCTGCTGAGGGCTCGTGGTCTGGCTCCCTGCGGGTATTGCCTTGAGGTTGCCTCTTGGTGCACTGGCATTGTCCCTCTTCCCCTTGATCATCCTGGCATCTGTTCCAGTCTTCCAGACAATGGTTGTCATCTGTGTCCCAGGCTTCTTCTAGGTGCATGATGGCTATCTGCTTGTTGATGTCTAGGTGGTGCATGAGAGCTTCCCACATGATTTGAAATGCATTGACAGTGAAATCCAGTCACACTTCTTGTGCAGGGTTGGCCATGGGTATGAAAGGAGTGTGTGTGAGGATGAAGGGAATGGCGGTGTGAATGTGT
Source organism: Austroboletus eburneus (assembly GCA_038090175.1). Classification (NCBI taxonomy): domain Eukaryota; kingdom Fungi; phylum Basidiomycota; class Agaricomycetes; order Boletales; family Boletaceae; genus Austroboletus; species Austroboletus eburneus. The sequence goes on along the minus strand of JBBPMF010000161.1, from coordinate 48,038 downwards.
GAAAATGCAATGAAAATGGAACAGCTGGGCATATGGGCCAGACAAGGAGGTGATGGGCAGGGGAAAGAAGGAGGCACATGCCGCTCCTCTGCACATGACCAAAGACAAAACTCTGTGACTTCGCTTGTGCCTTGCTGCACCACAGAGTGCCACACAAACCTGCCAACAACAAGTTCTTGGACTATAGTCCAGATTATTAGTCCAGTGGTTTCCCATAAGACCACTCCGGACTTCATTTTCCCCTATTACATCTCTGTTTTACCCTGGGCTTAGACCGGTGACATTCTAATAATATCTTCTCCGTCTGCTCTTGAAAGAATACAACTGAAAAACAGTCACTGATACATACTCCCACAGACACTCTCATGGACTGCTCCTTACTCCTCCTTTCTCTCTCTCATGCCCATCCCATGTGATTGCCCATTTGTAGCATTCTTCCTTCAAATGCACACAAGGCATGGTGCACATTCACTCAAATCTAGACGAAAAAATTGACTATTGGCAAGAAGACCACCCAAAGTCCAGGGATATCCAGTAGGTGGAGATAAGGAAAGCAGAACAAGGAAGAAAAGACAAGTGAAATCTCACACCTTCAATTCTCATTGCTATCTGTCTCCTACTCCATTATGGCAGCAGCAATCTTGCTGGACCCAGCCTTAGCCGAATTCCTGGGTGGTCTCTCTGCAAGCTGCTGTTAGTCTGGACACAAACAAGACCACTGACATACTTTTGATCTTGATGACAACTCCAGGCTTCTTACAAGGAGTGGCGCATCCTTGGGCCCAGCTGCACTTGTGCTGCAGTCTCTAACATCTGGAACACACAAGTCCAGTGCCAGGAGTGCATTCGTCGGGAGTCTTGGCAGTGACACAAGTATTGCATGTCTTCTTCTTTGCAGGTCTGCACACAGGTCTCTTGAGAGAAGCAGTCTCCTTGACTTCGGATTTGCTGTCATTCTGTTCAGACCAGCTGTGCTAAAATTGGGTGAGAAATGAGCCAAGAAAGACTGCCAGACTTACTTTTCACTCTGAGGATGCCATTGAAGGAGCATCCACAGAGGCTGCACAGTTTTTGCCTGCTCTGGACACTGAGTCTGCTACCTCCACCTCCATGGTGGTCTCCTTAGTGCCACTGCCACCAACTCTGCATTCCTTGCTGCTTTCACTTCATCAGCCACCTTGAAACACACATCCCACTCCACAATCATCATCTCTGCATTGACAAACATCTTTGTGATGTCTTTGTCCAGTTCGACATCAAGTCCCAGCTGGTTCACCTCAATGTGTGCAGACTTTCAAGCAGTCTACTGGGGTAAGACCTAACCAGGGGACAAAAAGGGGTCGTGACTTACCAGGGAATTGCCAAACTGCCCCATTCACATCCAAATCTCCTCCTCCAGTTCCTCCTTGTCATCCAGTGCAGTCTTGGCTACATCCAGGAGATGCTGGGTGGCATCCTTGAACTTCTTGTGGATTGATTGGTGGTGGCTTGCTCTGGCATCGGCTAAGCTGTGGTATTGATCGACCTTTGACTAAAAAGAGGAAGCAGACATTTGGAGTGAAGTAGATGAGGATGAGAAAGACCAGTAAAGGGCACAAATGAGCCTTAAGTAAATGTGTGTTGGTGCGAAGGTATTCCCACGGTCACATGACCTGACTGAGGACAGTCAGTATTCAAAGTCCCCAGCAGGTGTGGAGACCAGTGTGCTATTACACATATATCCCTCATTATTGATGTTCTTCATTACTTTTTTATCATTGCTTTTGGTCCCTACCTTTTTACTGTTCATGTATGTTGCTACTGCCGGACTTCCAGACTAGCAGACTTCCAGAAGACCATCAGTCTCTTTGGTATTTCATAGGTTATGCCTCTTCATATTGTCCCTACTTCATCTTCTGTGCTATTGTTTCTTTATTTGGACACTACATAGCTATATGGTCGGAAGTACCAAACATTACCAATGTTTTGGTCTTATCAGCCTGAGGTGAGAAGTTTCATCCCTATCCCAATGGGTCAGTATCTCCTTGCTTCTCATCTTGTCACCCTTTGATGGACTTCCATCACAACCTTATTTATATTTTTGGTTTCATATGAAGAGTTCAGGCATACCCAGACTATAAAATTTTGTACTGGTCATTTTGTAATGACAGCTACTGTTTGGCTCACACTGTACACCACTGGGACCATCTCCCTCTATCATTCTTACTGTTTCTAAGACTGGACCACCAGTCCTGCATCGCCTACACATTTTTACGACTGACACTTGCCCTCCAAACTTCTGGACTTCCAAAGACCACCCAAGTGATCTTCTATTAGATCAATTGATTATGCCCTTGACTTCACCCAGGTCTTATTCCCTTGCTTCTAGAGTCCCTCTAGGGTAAACCTATTTGCTCCCCATATCACACAGACAATTTCTGGTGGTCTGGACTTGCAGGTAACTATCTCATAGTCCACTCACCCACCTTTCAGTCTTTTTAATGCTGCTGTAGAACATCATCCAAAGCAGGAAATTTTGAGAACTCAGACTCAGAAACATCATCACCAACAAAGGTCACAACTTTATGAGACGAAGGATTGGGTAGTGATGCATTATAAGGTTCCATAGGCATATGCTGACTGCCCTTGTCATTGAAGTCAATATCAGAAATGTCTGATTCCAGCAAATCAGTGGAGTTGAACTCAGTACACAAGTCCCATTCATCTCTGAAAGGGTCGTAACACTTCCGGCCACCCAGATAGGACATCCAGATTTGAGATGCTGCTACATGACTTATATTTGTACAAAGCCAGAAGTTGTTTACCAATATCCATTGAAAGACCATTGCTCCTTTCCATCCAGGTAGCCAACCATCAGCAGCATTTTGTGCATGCTTCTCGTGTGCCATTTTCTCCTCTGGATACTTGTGTGCCTCTTTTTCTTTGTTGGCTATCTCCCAGTGGGAAAAAAAGTCCTTCCAGATTTCCCCTTTTCTCTGGCAAGATCCATGAATGGGGAGAGGAGGCTGAGAAATGGATTGACAAACAGACTTGTCCCATTCAGCAGTAATAGCCAGTTTGATAGCACACCTAAGGTCCTTGTTGCTTGGGTAGCAGTTCTCTCTTACCCGCCTGCCAGTAAGAAAGTTGACAGGAAGGTTCTGAAAATTCCGCTTCCCTTGCTTGTCACAGCAGCCCCAAAAGATGTAGACAAGGATATGAGCTTGTACCATTTGTTGTACATGGATAACACAAGACACCTCTCATGGATCCATGACAGTGCTGACTCTTGGAATTGCAAGTGAAAACGTTCCAGCTGGAGAGTCTCTGAGCATCTTGACCATCACTGGTGGAAATCCTTTCTCCAATAGGACTTGGACCCATTGTGGATCAGGTCAATTGATGCCCACTGGGTATCCACTCATGGACCACAATGTTAAGGTAATAAGATGGTGGAAGCATTGCAGTGGATGAGCCGCAGCACCACGAGCAGCTTTCTCTGTCTGCTGAGGCTTCCTGTAATTGGTTTCTCTTGGAATCAAATTCAGCATGACATTCATAGATGCCATCACACCAAGTACATTAAAAACATCGGTGAGGAAATCATCCAGGGCGATCCATTTTTCCAGAACACTTGGTTCCAGCTGATAGAGGGCATTGATTCAGATGATTGGCAAAGTTAATTTTTTGTAGATGAGACAGGAAAAGAGTGGGCTGTGGCAAAGATGGTTACAGAGAGAAAATGGAAGTTGTGGATAATCTGGAGACATAATATGAAATTTGTGGCCAGAAAACAAGGCATTATTCTCTGGCAAGAGGGCAGGCAGACAGAAAGCTCGTCAGTGTCAACACCAATGAGGGAGGGGATTTGTGGAAGAACAAAAGTTCCTTAGTGTAAACACAGAGGAATCAAACAAGTAAGGCAATGAATGCAAGTAAGGAAAACAAGCCACCTTGATCAAATCAGTTGGTTGCAATTGGTCAGAGAACACTGTTAGACTTACTAGGTAGTATATATAGGGCAGAAGCGGAGGAGGAAACAATCAATTTATAGATTAAAGCCAGAAGCTCATAGATGTGAACCACAATGGAAAGATGATGGAGAAGCTCCTCAGTGTAGACACTGATGAGCTACAATGATAATGACAGGGAAGACTCCTCAGTGTAAACACCAGTGAGTTGAGTAACAGCAGGAGGACATATTTGAGATGCGAAGAGAACAATGAGGTAGAAACTTTGAATAAAAAGGCCTGGGTGTCACCCAATGCAAACAGTGGAAATGTGGAGTGGTTGTGGCCCACCAGCAAATCCAAAAGGGACAGTAAAGATCATTGCCCAATGACGAAAGAGACTACCAGTGGTATACCATGGGTAGCAACGAAAAGAGACTGCCTGCAGTAAACCATGAACAGGGAGGAGATACAAGATACGGGGACTGAATGTTGAATGAGGATCTGAAGTGATGGAGGCACCAATCAATCACACATCCACACACATTACATAATACAATGGGCCCTTTTTGGTCATCAGGTCATACATGTCAGCCATAGTATCAATGATGCCAACAACATTCTTCACTGCTTGTGTGCCAGGCTCCCCTGCTGTCTGTGGTTTACTATGGACAGTTCCCCCCTCCCCCCCCTTCTACCCTTCACTACCCATGGTTTATCACTGGTAGTCTCCATTTGCCTGGCAACGATCATCATCGCTGTGCTGTACCACTTTCTGTTATGATTCGTTGGTCCCTTACCCTTTTTCCTTGACACTCACCTACCCCTATATACTAAAGGCCTTAGGCCCCGCTGTTCGAGTCCCACTTGGGCTCTTTCTTTTCTTGACCTTTTACTCAATTACTGCTTACCTATTTAGCGTGACTCATCCACAGTTGTATTACTGATACTTTTCCGATGCCGTTGTATCATTCCATAGTGACTCAGCCTTCTTTGCAATTCCATCACTTTCTATTGCTGACTCACCTTCTTCCATGACCTACCCTTAACCGTTTCGCCTGCGTATATAAACTCTTGGTAACACTGCCATAGATTCTTATCCTAGACCTCCTACAATCTACCTTGCACCTCAGATTGTCTTTGGTCCCTCAGTCCTCGTTCTACTGTTGAGTGGACACTTTCTTGAAACCCCTTGACCCACCATTAGTCTTATGGTGTCCCAAGAACCTCTGTCAAGGAAGACCCTTGTCAGATCCCTCGATTCCGTCTTCTTGACAGTCCCCAAGAACCCCTTCGATCCCGTCTCCTTGACGATCCTTAGACTTCCCTCGACCCCATCTCCCTGACGGTCCTCAGAATCTCCACCAAGGACGCCCCCTTGTTGGATTCCTTGACTCCTGTCAGCTGTACAGTGACAGCAGGCCCTCGACCCCTTTTGTAGGCCACGCCCCGACTATGTCGAGTGTAACACTTTCAACAATGGCGATAATGCTCTCCTCCCTAAAGTGTACTCTTCCTCACTGTCCGTGGTAAACTATGGATATATTCCCCCCTTCTCATTATTACCCATGATTTACCACAGGTAACCTCCATTCACCCAGCGACAACATCATCGCCTCGCCCCTCTATGCTCCCCAACATCTTTCCTTCCTTCATTGTTCATAGTTTACTGCAGGCAGCTTCTCCCTTTCACTTCTGTGGTGCACCGCTGGTGGCCTCTCTGTTCACCCAGAGACAATCATCATCACTCTCCGATGTTCAGTACCAGGGAATGTCTTCCCTGTGGTCAGTTTATCCTTACTTCCTGGATGCGTTAGCTTCATTTCTTCTCTTTTACTGCAGGCTTGTGACAGTCACCATTCTCTCTTCCCCTCTCTATGGTAAAATGTTGTCTATATTCATATCATTTCTCACTATACAAGAATAATTGGGCTGAAGGCCGCCTCCGGATCTGTCACCTGTCCTCACATACTTACAGCACTTGCTTCAATATTCATACCCAACCTTCCACCCAATTTCTTACTCATAGCAAGGGGGCTTCCATAAGCCATGAGTGAAGTTGGCTCTCTATCACCATCCTTTGTGGTTCTGTCCTTCATCGTCTGCCAATCTGGTTGCATCATGAAAAGATCAAGGACTGGCTGTGTGGTTGCAATCAGGGTGTTGGGTAGGTGAGTGCAAGGTTTGGTTTTCGTCCCAAGGGGTCCCTAGTGGGTCTGGGAAGAAGTCCTAAGTGGAACTAATGAAGTTCAGGCTGTCCAGATGGGTTCTGGAAGTCCAGAGTGTTGAAATGATGGTAGGAGTGGTCTTCTGAAGTTGGTTGATATGAACAGGTTGTAAGGAGTATGGAAAGTAGATGTATTCCATGAAAGTATGAAGAGAGGTCTTTGGATGATAGATAGATAGTAGATGGGGAATTTGTCCTTCTCCTAGACATAGCTAGGTACAAGTATTTATAGTCCAGGCATTCCCAGGACTGTATACATATGTCAAACATATGCCAAAACATACATAAAACATTAATAGTGAAAGAATAAAGTTGCTAAGATAAGTCCAGAGCATGAGAAACAGAAGTCTGGAAGACCAGTGTGTGGGAAAGAAGTCTGCAGGTAAGTCTGGAGCATAACAGATATCTGGTGCCAGAAAAGGTATTGGCAATATTTAAAAAGTTCATGCTAAATTTATGGCTCCTGAAAATTTGTTGTTTTCTTTGCTATTTTCATCATATATAATATGCTACACAAAAGAGTGTATTTCCTTGAACATTTTCATAATAATAATACTTTACATTTTCATGTAACAAAAATGTGAAACAAAAATTTCTTATCATTATTTTGCATTTTCAATACACTATAAACATCACAAAAATGTTGTTATCCCCAGTATGTAAGTTACTCTTTGCATAAATGAAAACTTTTTCAGCAATGTTGCCATTCAAAATGGCATCAAATGGTACAATTTTGCCAAGCAACAACTTGGTTGAATCATCTCCAACGACTCACTTTATCTGATTACCAGATGCTACAAAACTCATACCTGGTCGGTTGCTGTATTTCATGAAACCTCATCTCAGGCAGATGCAACAGAATTTCCTGCCCAGTTCAAAGCGGCAGGTCATGCTAGACAGGAAAACATTTCTGCAGCATACACTTGGGAGACTACACATGCTCTGCACTGGTATGTAGGGCCACTGGGAGAATGGACCCCAATTCCAAACCAGTCTGTATTCATCAGCAGATTCAAGATTGCAACCAGGGATAGTATGCTTAGCAAAAAATGAGTGGAGTTCAAAGTAGATGCTCCACCTGTGTTCTCAAAAGCTAGAAAGTTTTCCAGTATCAGCCGAAGCTATTTCAAGACTGGGAAATTCTGGAAAAGCCTTATGTCAAAGAATGGTGGAAACAAGGAAGCTGGAAAGCAAGCTGAAGTGGACTCCATGTTCAAGTCAGGTACAAGCTCAACATGGGATAATGCAGCTGTTAACAAGCATGTTGCAGTCAGCCATATTCCAGAAACTCTGAAGATTTGTGCTAGACACTATACTGATACATGTCCATGGGACACTGTGCTCACATGCTTTTCAGAGCTTCCATCCTTCTGACATCATCAACTGATATTTACTAAGCAAGGTTTACCTCTTCCATTTGGTACCCAGGGAAGCATGTGATATTTACATTTGAATTAGGAACCATCTGCCACTGTTGCTGTCATTCATGATAGTCAGTGGAGTATCCTATTTGAAAAGGTCCATTTTCATTATTACATGGCATCATTTAACTAACCACTGAAAATGTCAGGGGATGTTAAAGTTGGAGGACCTTGACAACAGTGACCAATTAGAACACATATTATTACTTTTCCGATGCCATCGCATCCTTCCATAGTGACTCAGCCTTCTTCACAATTCCATTGCTTTCTATTGCTGACTCACCTTCTTCCTTGACCTACCCTTAACCATTTGACTTGCATATATAAACCCTCGGTACATTGCTGTAGACCCTTATCCTAGACCTTTTACAATCTATCTTGTACCTTGGATTGTCTTCGGTCCCTCAGTTCTTATCCTACTGTTGAGTGGATGCTTCTTAGAACCCCTTTGATCCACCACTAGTCTTGTGGTGTTCCCAGAACCTCTGCCAAGGAATACCCTTGCCAGAACCTTTCAATCCTGTCTTCTTAATGGTCCTCAGAACCCCTTTGATCCCATCTCCTCGACAGTCCCCAGAACCCTTTGATCCCATCTCCTTGACAGTCCCCAGAACCCTTAGATCCCCTCTCTTTGACAGTCCCTCAGAACCCCACCAAGGATGCCCCTTGCTGGACTCCCTCAACTCCTGTCAGCTGTATAGCGACAGTAAGCCTTCGAACCTTTTGTAGGCCATGCCCCAACTACGTCGAGCGTAACACAGAAATGGCCATCCAGAAGATTGTGCCTCATCACCAAACATACCATAATTACCCACTATGTCACAATCTGGATCATATGACAATAATCAAGTCCATCATGGCATCTACAAAGGACTCTGATTTTGGATGTACCGCTGCTATGTTGAACATGTTACATGCAGAACAAGATAAAATGGTTCAAAGAGAAATGAAGTGTTTTCGACACACCAAGCAGAAAACTATGAATAGTCAAACAGAACATCTGGAATCAATTTGTTAGAAAAACAAATAGCCTTGTCTGAGCAGTACCAGACTTCACACAATTAATTGAGGAACCTCGTTCAGCAGACTATCTTGAGGCATTAACTACAGAAGCTGAAAAGATTGTGGATGAGATCACTCAACTGGGTGAGGAGTGTCGTTACCTCCATTAGTGTGTCAGATTTCCTGGCTCCAATCTTGATCTTATATTTACATATATTCTTAGTGAAATCAGATATTTCATGATGATGAGGTCGAAATATGGCCCAGGCAGAGTTTGACCCTGACTGGTCTGTTGACTCTTAATGAAATTGAGAAATGTCCTCAATCATCCTTAGGAGGCCACAAATGAATGCTTTCAATGAAGCTGCAAAAATGCACTTACCACCACTGCCCCCTCTTTTTCTTCTATAATTAAGTTAAGTGGCAATGAGAATCTTCCATCCATTTGTCCAGAATGGCACACCACATCAAAAGCCGCCATAAAGCAGGTACAGATGCCTGTTCTTCTGAAGCTTGATGCTAGAAGTTTGTTTGAATCTTCCTTGCCTTGCAAAAGGTCTTCCACATTAGCTTTTGAACCCAAGTCAATATCATCTACTACATTAGATAGTGACTTCTCTCCTGGACCTTTTGATGTACAAGAGCAGATTAGGTCTTCTCCCTTGGATCAGGAGTCTTACATCTTTTCAAGTAGTCCCTCCAGTTACCACTCAATTCTCCCTTATCTGTTTTGGGTAGTAGCTCATGTAATATTCACAGACATTCACTTACAGGAATGCTACTAATTCACACAGCTTGCCAAAATGTGAGTTGATTATGTTGACACTGGAGAAGGATTCTTACTTGATGTTTAAACATTGCATTTGATGCTATCTGGACATTTCTATTTCCATTATCTTCAATGCAAGTGCTCGAATTCAAATCATCAAAGGCTTGAAAGCCAGTGCAACATGGGGTTGATTCTGAAGCTTCGAAGGTAGCACATGGCAATACAGATGCTGTCCTTAGCATAGGAATAAACAAGGACTTGAATTGCAATGTACCTCTGATAACTATGTATGTATCCATGTCAACTTCTTATTCTACATCTCATAAATGAGCAAAGAGAATTCATATTGATCAAGGAGTAACTTAGCAAGAATATCAGACCCAGCTTTCTTGCCCAACAGTGATTGTTGAGTGTGTTGCTTATGAGTCTAGAACCATTTCACATACGTAGTTCAACTACAACTCATCGATGTGTCTGCCACCTTGTTGAGAAATGTTGAGTAGAGACATTTTGTTGTCATCAGTGTCTACATTAAATATTGTGCCTAGTTTTATTGGGTACATGGAGACTCAAAGTTGCAAGGTGTTTGCTTCAAGGTGCTTGGTGTTGTGTGCCGCTTTTTCACTTTTACATATTTATGATTCGAAGGTACAGGAGTGTGCTGGATCAGTATTAGTAAGCAGAGTCTGAACTATGACATAGTATACATGCATGAACCATGCATTCACATAACAGACCAGTAGCACAACAGCCTTATGTCTTGTTGAACACTCATGTTTATATGCACAGACCATCAATAGTTAGTATATGTAGCAGCTTTGCACTGTGTGTGGAGGTCATCTGCCTCTTGATAAATAAGGATAATGTGGCTTGATATCACTGGTATCACAGATAGTGCACAATTGCAGGTGATCTCCATGAAAGGATCAGCTGTTCACATGATTATAGCCATTGTCATGCCATTGTACTCTATGTATAGAGTAGTCTGTAGCCAGGACTTTTCCAGTTTCCCCCCCCTCTGACACTCAGACCTGCCTGCCATATCAAGATCTACATTCCAGGGTGTTCACTGTCTCTTACATATCCTACCTTCCTTTTACCAAACTGCCTCCTGTTAGGAGAAATCAAGATGAGAAATCCCTTTCGAGACTTTAACATTCATTGCCCTCAGACTGCCCCCTATAATGCCCATGTTGTTCTTATACATACCACAATATACTCTATTGAATCAATGTCTGAGATTGTGCCAACTTAACTGCTGGTATATTATCTTCTACTATGAAAATGAAGACATCATCTGGATACCCAGAGCTGACAAGCTCTAAGTATGCTTATACTGACTGTGCTGCCTATGAAAAGGCAATGAAAAAATGGGCCAAGAATATGGCCAAAGAAAAGGCCACTTACAGCCAAATACCAGAATGGAAAGGTGAGGTGATGTCAGATGATGACAGTTTGTCAGACTCCTCAGACTCAAAGGACAAGATGCCCCAAGTACCAAGGACACTGGTAGTTCAACTACCAGAATCAGATGCTGCAGCATGCAGCCTCAGCAAAAGTCTCTTCCTGAAGCCTAAGTTTTATGATGGCAGAAAGGAAGAATATCAAGTATGGAAGACATCCATGTTTGTATATCTATCTGGATTCATGCCTGAGCCAAGCATATGGCAACAAATCATGCTAGCCAATTCCTTTCTTTAGGGTAACAATGCTGCAGGGCACTTTGCAACCCTGTATGTACAAAGGGCAATGGCCAGTAGAGGTCATTGAATAACTGATACATACTTCAAGGAGTTGATTGCAATATCCAACTGGCTGCTATAGCAGCCATTGCAGAAGAAAAGCTGAGAACACTTTGACAAAGACTGACTGAAATGGTCAAAGATTTCTTCTCCTGCACTGAGCAGCTGGTGATTGAGGCCAAGTTTGACCTGACAAGGAATGGGTGTCAGCTTGTTGGAATTGCTTGCCAGGGGATCCACAATAAAATGGTCACCCAGGTTGAAACAATGCAGTCTAGGCTGCTGGATTATCCACTTGTTGTAAGGTAGAAAAAGGTCTTGATTCATGTGGATCAGGTTTTAACTGAAATTGCTGCAAGGCAAAAACAACAAGGGATTGTGACATTCACCTCACACCAATCCTTTCATGACCAAAAAGCTGTGTCACCAAGATCAGACATGACTGTATTGGGTAGTCAAGCCACTCTCACCATTGCCACCATTCCTGCCACAACAGGTTCCCACCCAAATCAAACTGGCATCTTCCCTGGTCAAGGAGTGCCTATGGCGCTGGACCAAGTACATCAAAAAGGCATTTGCTGCAAGTGTGGAGAAGATTTGACATAGCCTGGCCCCAGACATCCCTTCCAGCTGAGGGATGAAAGGATAAGAGAGATGGTGGCTGAATTCTCCAAAGAGCAAGGAGAAGAGATGATCAGATTCCTAAAAGAGAAGGGTTTTGGCCAATGCAATCATCTATTTCTCCTAAATGTACATATATGAATAGTTCTGTATTTAACAATATGAAAATAAGCAACCAGTTTGCAGAATTACTGTGTGATAAGATTGCCAAGGAAATGCCTAAGAAGATGTCCTGTAAAGGGGCAGCTTGTGAGAAACAAGTACTTAATTCTGACTCGGTAAAAGAAAAGTCCGAATTCAGAGCAAAGAAAATGGATAAAGAAGCAAAGATCCCACTAAAAGGATCAGAAAAAGCTGCTGAACATGATCTGTATAGCATTGAAATCAAGGAAATCCCAGCAGCTGTGGAAATTCCTGAGGGATGCTATGAAAGGATTGCTCCTTAAAGCAGTCTAGCTGTTAAATAGAGAATCCAAGTAGGAGCCAGAGTCATTGATGCTGACAATAGAGGAAGCATCAAAATACTGCTATTTAATCAAGGAAAAGAAGCAGTTACCATTAACAAGGGTAATCACTGTGCTTAGAGATCTTAAAGTGCAAATCACTTATGGAACAAAAGTTCATTGAAGCCAATGCACTTATAGACTCTGGATGCACCAGACCAAGTGTAGACAGCAAGTTTGTGAAGAAACATCAGATATCCATGTTCCCATTGCTGAGACTGTTACCAGTCTACAATGCTGATGGTACCCCAAACAAAGGAGGATACATAAAAGATTACATCTTGGTTGAGATGTCTGTAAATGACCACAAGGAACAAATTGCAATGGCAGTAACAATGCTTTGCATCCATGATATATTCTTGGGACATGATTGATTGAAAGTCCACAACCCATTCATAAACTGGCACATCAGATCAGTGACTTTCTCATGCACTGATCACATCCCTCATCTATAGGACACAGATGAAGACAAGGACACAAATGAAACATATCCTAAGTATGTGATATGCTACTGTTATATCCCAGAATTTCACCAAGTTAACTCTGACCTCCTCTGATACTATTCAATCACCTCTGGTGACATTCTTCTAATATGTTTCCTCTGACCACTCTGTCTCTGTTCTCTTCATCCTTTATATGTTATGTTATGTTATCTTCTCATGTCTTCATATCTCCAGTTAGTTAGTCTCCATTCTGTCGTGTGATGTTCACAGCTCTGCAACAAACTGGCACTGCACTGGTACTTTGCTACTTCCATTCCTCTGACTAGTATTATACTCCTTTCAGACTTCCTTCCTCCATATATAAACTCATGTACTCTATTTTTAGACCTCAGTTTGAATCTCATCTTAGTTCCTGCTTCTTCTCTCTTTGCCATTGATCTCATTTCAGCATTCTCTTGTCTGAGTCTTGACAACTCACCTCTGACCCTTTAACTCTCCAGATCTCTAGTCTGCTCCATTTGTAAATTAGTGACACTGGACTTAGGCAAGAGTGCACCACATGAGGTGAAGCCAACATTGCTCTGACCACAGTATAACTCTGGTGTTCTGGAGTCATGTACTCAGACCCCAGCAGAACCAGACTTAATAGCTACCACAAAGGAGAAAGGTTGTTTGAACTGGATGTAGAACAATATATACAAAACATATCTATGGACATTGCAGCAGTTGTTAATGCTGCAAAACAAATCAAAACCTTTGAGAAAGTGGTACCAACAGAGTATTACAAATACAAGGATGTGTTTGACAAGGAAAATTTCAATGAGTTACACCCTAGTTGTCCTTGGGACCATGCCATCAAAATACTATCAGGAGATCATACTGTAGATTGTAAAACATATAATCTATCTCTGGTAGAACAAAAGGAATTAGATGTGTTTCTAGAAAAAAACTTAGCATCTGGAAGGATAAGATCATCCAAGTCTTTCTTTGCATCCACATTCTTTTTCATCAAGAAGAAGGATGGCAAATTGAGACTGGTACAAGACTATCACAAGTTAAACATGATTACAGTCAAAACCAGTATTCATTACCCCTGATCAGTGAGCTTATAGATCAACTAAAAGAAGCCAAATACTTCATCAAGCTCAACATCTGTTGGGGGTACAACAATATATGAATGAAAGAAGATGATGAATGGAAGGTAGCATTTTAAATGAACAGAGGATTGTTTGAACTGCTCATAATGTACTTTGGGCTGTGTAATTCACCAGCCACATTTCAAATGATGATGAATCATCTATTCCAAGATCTCATCAATTGACAACAGGTCATCATATATGTGAATAACATCATGATCTTCACAAAAATGTGTGAAGAGCATCAGAAAGTAGTACAAGAAGTATTACAAATACTGTGTGATTGCAAGCTGTTCCTCAAACATATAAAGTGCAAGTTTGAACAGCTTGAAATAGAATACCTGGCTTGATCATTTCCCAGAATCAAATTAAAATAGATCAAAATAAGGTACAGCTGTCACAGATTAGCTGATATCCAGCAATCAGAAAGAAGTACAAAGCTTCCTTGATTTCATGAACTTTTATTGCCAATTTGTGAAAGACTTTGCAAGAATTGCATGCCTGCTCAATATGTTAATGAGCAAGGTTCAGGAGCTTAACTGGTCTTTTGAATGTCAACAAGCATTTAACATGTTAAAAAATACACTTACAATGACACCTGTATTGTTTATGCTCACAGATGACAAACAATTCAAAGTGGAAACCAATGGTTCCTGTATTGGCATTGGGGCAATCCTTATACAAAAGCAAAATGATTTGTGAAAACCCATAGCATTCATTTCTTGATCTCTTGGAGATGCAGAAAAGAATTATCATGCATCAGATCTTGAAATGCTTGTAATCATCTTTACTTTACAAGAATGGCGACACTATTTACTAGGTGCTGTCCAACAGTTCTGAATTCTCACCAATCATCAGAGCCTTAGTTTCTTTAGAGCACTTCATGATCTATCCTACTGTCAAGCATGTTGGCAACAGTTGATCCAGGAATATGCTTTTGTTATTGAACATAGACCTGGAAAGACCAACCCTGCTGATCCTCTGTTCAGGAGGCCAGATTACAAGAAGGGAGTAGAAAATTTAAACAAAGATAAAATTCTACTTCCAGATACTCTATTTGTCAATGTGATTCAATTTTCAGATCATAATAACATAGAAAAAGTATTGAGAGAATGGCATGATCACCCAACAGTTGGTCACTTCAATATAAAAGGAATCATGAAGTTAGTCAAAATGACTTATGAGTGGCTGGAAATGAAAACAGACATTGAAAAATATGTCAAAGGCTGTGATAAGTGTCAGAAAACAAAGACACTTAACCAAGGAAAACATACTCCATTAAATCTGAATGAAATTCCATTGAAACCATAGGAAATCATTTTGATAGACATCATTAGACCTTTACCAGAGTTGCAAGGAAAGAACATGATCTTGACCATAGTAGATCAGTTCACAAAAATGATTCACCTGTTGGCTATCACAGTGAACATTATGTCAAAAGGAGTAGCCACAATATTCAGGGATAAAGTGTTTAAATTACACAGAGTTCCCCAAAATGTCATCTCAGATCATGGATCACAGTTCATATTGTTATTCATGTGAGATCTGTATTCCATGCTCAAGATAGAAGCCAACCTGTCTATGGCTTATCATTCTCAAATGGACAGACAAGTGAAAGAATCAATCAGGAGATCAAACAATATCTCTGATTGTATGTCAATTATCAACAAAACAACTGGACCAAATGGATTAGCATGGCTGAGTTTGCCCATAACCAGCACATGATCAGGGCCACTGGATATAGTCTGTTCCAACTTAACTATGAAACAAATCCAGAAATCAATCAAAAAGTCAAGGACATCAGAAATCCTTTGACTCAGGAATTCATTTTGTTAATGGAAGAAACACACACTCAGGCTATGGTGGCCCTGAATAAAACCACCACTGATATGAAACACTTCTATGATAGAAGCACAAGGAAGTCAATCAACTATCAGAATGGAGATCTGGTATTGCTAGATGCAGACAATATCCACATGGATTGTCTCATGAGAAAGTTTGATAACAAATGCTATGGACCATTTCATGAATCTTTACCCCATCCATATACCACCCCCACATTTTCCTCTCAACAACCACTTCTGATATCCAAAGTAGTTGTTAAGGATCATTCCAAACATGAGATCAAAGCAGTTATTGATTTGCATCTTGACAAAAAAGGAAATGTTGAGTACTTGGTACACTGGAAAGGATTCCCATGTGAAGAGCAGGAATGGAAGAAAGCATCTGAGATGACACACACTTTAGATCTCATGCTGAAATTCCAAATGAATCAATCAGAGGCTCCCAAGTCTCGTAATCATATCACAATTCCAGTTAGGAATCAACAAGTATCAGCTGTGGACAAGCCATGCACCTGTCCAATCTGTTGGAATGAATCCCTTCCACAGATATTACCTCTTTTCCTTACCCCAGAGTTCAAAGAATTCCATTTCTCCTATATATGCTTCATGGATGACATGTTTGATTCTGAGAAATGAGTAATGTTGCATGCTGCTTTTCACTTTTACATATTTATGATCTGAAGATACAGGAGTGTGCTGGATTGATATTAGTAAGCAGAGTCTGGACTATGACATAGTATACATGCATGAACCATGCATTCATATAATGGACCAGTGGCACAATGGCCTTATGTCTTGTGTTTATATGCACAGACCATCAATAGTTAGGATATAAGTAGGGACACCTTTGTAGTAGGTCTTCAGTTTTGGAATTGCAAACTTTGCACATTTTATGTATTGGAGTGATACTGGAACTTCTCTCTCCCATGCTTGATTCATTTTGGGTTTGGGCACAACACTCAGCTGAGTTAATCCAAGAGTGCCTAGTTTCCAACCAGTGATCTCCAGATGTTCTGACACCACCACTTGCTTATTTTTGCCTGCCAATCTTCTAGTGCTGCAAAAAAGCTTGTCACTGTGTGCATGCAACACATGGCACATGATTTAGTGAGATTGGGGCCTCTTCCATTTGAACATCATCAGCATCTTAGTAGCTTGAGCAGAGAAGTCTGGATGACCAAAATGTTTTCATGTTGATCAAGAAGTACAATACTACAAGTAATAGCTAGTCAGCTTCTTTAGGTGTTTTTCAAACACTGTTTTGATATCCAGAGTTTTATTCCCTTCAGCTTTGTATTCAATTTCTCTCCACCTCAATGCAATGATGCATGTTTGGATCAACTTTCAATTCTCTTCATGTTCTTCACCAGCCTGCAGACTCTGCCACATTCTCACATCATACAAAAAGTGGTTCTTCTCTTTCCTACACCCAGTGCCAGGGGCATCTTCACTCAACCATTCATTGAGGGGCTGGGATTTGTTATTCTTTATGTTACCATTCGCATACTGGAGGATGATCCAGATCAGAACCCAAATGAACAACTCTGCATCATGTTTGTACAAATGTTTGATTTTGTCTTCAAGTGCTGTTTTGCTAAGGAGTTTCAAAGCCATGAACTGTACCATGCTAGTATGTTCAGTTTTAGTGGCAGTCTCCTGAGTTGACAACGCCAAGTCAAAATCATTGATGATACCCATGACCCTTCCCTGTCTTCATGATATGTCAAGTTCAATGAGCTGATGTCTTGGTGATACACTGCATTCTTCCAGAGTGTGAGGTGGCCTTTATAAAAGAGTAAATGAGCAGGTCCAACTCTAAGATATACATGACTTACACTTCACTGTCATCCACCATGTATGCAAAAATTGCTTCTTGACAAGCTCAGTGATGGTTTTCAGCTTTTGAAACATGATAATGTATAGAACCTGATTTCCTTGAGTGTCTAGGTTGAGATGTTTGTGAATATTCGCAGTGGAGACATTATTGAATGCAGTCTTATATCATCATTTTCTGTGATATCATACACTTTGCACAAGATGTCAGGCTTGCTCATGTGCATAACTTCTGCCAAATCATTGTCATTCTTGAAGAGTTTCCTACACTTCACAGAGAACAAGTTGGTAGCCCAGCCATCAAGACCAAAGTGCTTAACTCATTCCTCATTGGATAGTAAAAGGTTGGCCTACATATCCTTACTATCCTCATCATGGAGGGTCATTAGAAGATTCAGTAATGAAAGCAAATAGTAGTCATGGTCTCAGTTGTACTTTAAGATGCCCCTGGGGTCTCTTTGGCACATTCCAAGGTGTGTAATGTTTATGCTACTCTATGTTGCTCATCAAATGCCCTTGGGCATGGCAGAGGGCAGGATTCATCCAGACTAGTATGTGGATACATTATGTTACAATTGCTCTTTTTGCCTATTTAAACTTGCTTATGGCAGAAGTCAAACTCCTGACCTCCTATATAAGGAAAACCCCTATTGGCACAAGGCCACAGGGACTTAGATGTTTTTCTCATAACTTATCACATGACTGCTTATCTCAGCAGTCTAGACCACAAGTCACATGCACAGGGCTAGACCCTTATCTCCTATCTATAATGTCATCATGACATCACATCTCATGCCCAACATGCCTATCATATGAGGCATGCTTCTTTACTTCTTTCTCTCATGAACATGCTTCTTTATGACTCATGCATTCTTATCAATCAATCATGTATTTTCTTCTCATCATGGTATGTTGTCTCTTTATGGTATTTACCACAACATGTACAAACAGTAGACTAGTATATAAACCCCCAGACTTCAAGGCTGAAGTCCCTAGCTTTGAAGTCTTGGAGATTTTCTCACAAGCTTATCACTCTAAGGACCAAAGGATTACTCCTCTACTCTTTACTTTATTTTTATTTGAGTTGCTTCACTACTTCAAAGCTACCTCAGCACCCTGCTGCCACAAAGACTTCTCTAGCTGATACAAGATCACTAGTTACCTTACCAAGTGAGCACAGCAAGCCAGTACTTGTAGAACTCTGTGAGATGTGTTTTGAAGAAGAACCTTTCCCCCTTCATAGGTTCAGTTGCAGGCTGGGTCGAATACCCAGTCCTAGTCGAGGAAGAACGACAGGTGAGCATGTCACCTGACCCAAGTAGAAATCTCACCCCTTTTGACAACCTTGATTCCTTCGACCCCAATGACATACTCTGGAGAGCAGGGTTTGAAAGGGAAGCCAAGGCAATTATAAGGGAGGCTATCAGAAAGGATAGCATGAGAAAAGAAGTTGGTATGCAAACGGACCCCATTCAGGTAAAGAAACTCAGGGAGTTTGCTTATCTTATCCTCAAGGAACCATGATGCCTCAGAACTTGGAGAATACATGAGATCAACCCTGAGAAGCAGTGGCTAGACTGAGCAGTGCAAAAAGGACCACTACACATGCACTCCTACTTACATACAAAGATCAAGCTTCAAGGAGTAGCCAAAGGCCTCTTGAAGATATTCCCTTACACTCACATTGAGTACTACTAGCCCACACTCCAAAATTCCTTTATATGAATACAATCAGTGGCAGCATGCCCTGATAAACTCCTGGTTAAATGGACTAGAAAAAGATCCTCAGAGAGTAGATGCTCTTATGGAGAAATTAGAGAAAAGAAGAAAAATCAAAGAGTTAAAAGCATTGCTCTTTGACCCTACCCACAATGTTGAACTTAGTTGATGCCCAAGGAAACTACAGTTGGGACCAGCTGGCAGCTATAATCCTCAACTTAGAAATGCAAGTACAGGCCTTAACAGCCAGAAATGAGCAGCTCCTGGCCACAGCCCAGGATGTGGAAAGAAGAGCTGAGCTAGCTTGTGGGAAAGAATGGAGTTCACATGGATGAATCCAAAGTAAAAGTGATCCTTGAGTAGCCAATGTCAAAGAACCTCTGTAAAGTTAGAAGCTTCATGGTGTTAGCTAACTTTTATCATCAGTTTATCACCAACTAAGCATCAATCATAAGGCCATTAAATGACCTTACCAAAAAGGATGTACCATTCATATGGAGTGAAAGATGTCAAGAAGTGTTTGATATACTCAAAAAACAATTTACCACTGCCCCAATACTCACCTTCCCCAACATAGATTGCCAGTTTTGTTTGGAATGTGATGCTTCAGACTATGTCATGGGAGCAGTGTTATCTATTCTAAAAGAGGAAAGTGGCACCCAGTCACCTATTACTCTCACTCTATGAATGACCAGGAAAGAAACTATCTGATTACAGACAAAGAGCTCCTATTAGTAATGTGCATGCTAGAAACATGGAGGCATTATCTGAAAGGAGCTAGATTTCAGTTTGAGATCTGGAACAACCATCAGAATCTCCAGTGGTTCATGGTTTGCCAAGACTTGAACCAAAGACAAGCATGCTGGGCACAATATTTATCTAGATTTAACCACATATGATATCATAAGCCAGATACCACTATGGAAAAAGCAGATGCTCTTTTCCACAGAGAAGACCATGTGGAAGGGATAGAACATGATAACAAGCAGGTTCTTGTCATCCCACCAGAGCGGATCAGGATGATCCAGATTCAAGATGAAGGTGATAAGTTATTAGAATGAATAAAGATCACAACCCTTCTGATGAAGGAAAGTGAAGTACAGAAGCTTTATGAAAAAGGCTTCACCAATGATGTCCAGGGTCAACTTCTAAGGACTCTAAACAATCACATCTTTGTTCCTCCAAATGAAGACCTTCAAAGAGATGTGATAACAAATTGCCATGACACACCCTCTGCCAGCCACCTTGGTCAGGAGAAAACTCTAGATCTGCTGCATAGATATTATGATTGACCAGGAATGGCTACTTATGTAAAAGAATACATTGCTAGATGTGATGTATGTCAAAGAATAAAGACAGGCAATAAGCCACCAGCTGGCAAGCTTGAACCTTTGCAGGCATTTACAGCCCCATGGATAGACGTGTCCATGTATTTCCTCACAGATTTCCCTTCATCTAATGAAAGTGACTCTATTCTTGTCTTTGTTGATAGATTCAGCAAAGAGATAGAGTTCATTCCCATGAACAAGACAGTGACTATGCTAGAAACAGCTCACCTATATTTACACCACATGTGGATGAACCACAGAATCCCATGCTCCATTGTATCTGATTGTAAACCACAATTCACCTTACAAGTAATGATCAAATTGTGTAAATGACTCAGTATTAAACCTAAATTATCCATGGCTTCTCACCTGCAGACAGCCAGCCAGATGGAAAGAATGATCCAAGATCTCCAATAGTATCTCCAGATCTATTGCCACAAAAAACAGACTGAATGGGCAGATTGGTTTTCCATAGCCCAATTCAGCTACAATACAACTTCAACAACAAATTTTGCATGTTCTGCGGTCAAGGCAAACATGTTGCCAAGGACTGCTCTCAGTCTACATCCTGGGGAGCTAAAGCATGTGCCATGAAGCCAACTCCAAAAGCTAAACTGGAGGCCTCCGCCAAGGTGAAAAAATAGAACACGACCTCTGAAGCTCCACACAGCTGGATGGTTGCGTTGACACTGTATGTGCACCCAAGGAGATCCATCTCAATGCATTCACTTTTTCGATCCTTGATTGCTTATGCCTTCCATTTCTTCTTAAATCGCATGTGACATTGCTCCATTCCTCATGCTTGTAGATTCAGGATCCTCTGATTGTTTCATAGATACAAATTTTGTGATAACCTGTCCACCTATATGATCCTTCTGCTCCTTCTCCAACTCTTTGATGGTACTTCAAACTCAACCAATACCCAAGCTCTCAATCTCTTAGTCCTCTTCCCAACCAGTGATATGTATCACTCCAACAACATTTTATGTCACTTTGCTAGATGGCTCCTGCTCCTTAGTTCTTGGACACAACTGGCTTACCTGCTACAATCCATTGATTGACTGGGTCTTGAGCAGTATTTCTTTCCACCCTATTCAGCAGTCCAGTTCAGCACCACTGAGCTTATCACTGACACTGAAGGCTTCTTCACCTCTAGTTGTTCCCTCCACCGATACACTGCATTTCACCAAGCATAAGGCCCTACCCATCATACTTATCAATGCTCCAGGGTTTATTTTGGCCTGTCACCTTCAAGGCTCCATTCAATTCAGTCTTTAACTTCACCCCTGAGAAGGTGATCTCTGAGCTGCAGCTACCCAACCTCCAGAACAGATTGACCTCTCTGGAGTCCCTCTGGAGTATCATGATTTCTTGAATGTGTTCAGTCAACAACAGGCTGATACTCTAGCCCCTCACCATGAGCACAACCTCAAGATCAATCTGAAGGAAGATACCTCCCCTCCACTCATCACCACCTACTCTCTCTTCCCTTCTGAGCTTGACTTCCTCTGTGCCTTCCTCAATGAGCATCTATCTATCAGCTTCATTCATCCCTCTTCCTCCACTCATGCTGTTCCAGTCCTTTTTGTCCACAAAAAGAATGGCTCTCTCCACCTTTGCATTGATTTTCGAGGCCTTAACAAAATCATGAAGAAAGATTGCTACCCACTTTCCTGCATTTCTGACCTCCTAGATGCTCTGAGTTACACCAAGATCTACTCCAAGATTGATCTCCAGTATGCATACCATTTGGTCCACATTGCTGAAGGTGATGAATGGAAGACTGCCTTCCACACTCAGTATGGCTCTTATAAATGGCTTGTCATGCCATTCAGTCTTACAAACACCCCTGTGGTGTTCCAGTGGTTTGTTAATACTATCTTTGCTGATTTACTTGATGTTAGTATGATCATCTATCTTGATGATATTCTAATCTTCTCCAAAGACATGGCCTCTCACAAGGAGCATATTAAGGAAGTTCTCTGATGCCTCTGGAAGCATGGCTTATATGCCAAACCCAAAAAATATGAGTTCCACACCAATTCTACTGAATATGATACCAGATGTTCCCTGCTGGCCTTACCATGTCTCCAGACAAGGTCCAGTCGATTCTTGACTGGCCTGAACCCCAGAAGGTCAAGGACATCCAGTCATTTTTAGAGTTTGCCAACTTCTACTGGAGATTCATCCATTACTACATATTCTGATATCATTATTCCTCTTATCCATCTTACCCATAAAGGTGTTCCCTGGACTTTCACTGATGCCTGTTGCTCTGCCTTTGAAGTGCTCAAGATCACTTTTATCTCTGCTCCTATCCTCACTCATTGGACTCCCAACACTTCCATCATTGTTGAAACTGATGCCTTCGACTACACTATCACCAGCATCCTTTTCATAAAATGCCTGAACGATGAAGTCCAGTTGGTGGCTTACTATTCCTGCATGATAACCACCCTGGAGCTGAACTACAACACCCACAATAAGGAGCTCTTGGCTATTGACAAAGCCTTTTAAACTTAGTGCCATTACCTTGAAAGTTCTGGTACTCTGATTGATATGGTTACCAATCACAAAAACCTGGAATATTTTTCCAAGATTAAACTCCTGACCAGGCAGCAAGCCTGCTGGTTGGAATACCTTTCTCAGTTCAACATGGTGGTCCAGTTCCAACCTGGCCACCTTGGTGAGAAACCTGATGCCCTCACTAGATGCTGGAACATCTATCCCAAAGAGAGGGATAAGGACTATGCTCATGTCAATCCCCACAATTTCCAACTGGTTTTCACTCAGGAACAACTTGCTGCATCCCTCCAAGCTACCTACCTAGCTTACCCAGTCCTCTGGGCTAGCATGCTCTTTGACCTCGAGAAACTCCACAGTGACATCCTCTCCAGTCTTCCCTCTGATTCCCTTGCTGCCATTCACTTGTCCTCATCTGACTCTAACTCTGAGTCCTGCTGGACCATCAATTCTGAAGACTTCTTTTGCCTCGATAACCACATCTATGTCCCTAAAATTGATGACTTTTCTTCCAAGTCCTCTGGTTCAAGCATGACTATCCCATCTCTGGCCACTTTGGCCAAAACCATACCCTCAAACTTACTTGTCACAAATACACCTGGCCTGGCATCTGGACATTCATCAAGGAGTATGTCTCCTCCTGCATGGCCTGCTCTCACACAAAGGTTTCAAGACATAAGCCTTATGGGCTTCTTAAACAACTCCCTATCCTTGAAAAATATGAAACTCCATCTTCATGGATTTCATTGAACAACTCCTCAACTCCTCTGGATATATATACTGCCATCCTTATCATCATGGATCAACTGTCCAAACAATACATATTCATCCCAATCAATGATAAGGTGACTTTTCTGGAGCTAGCAAAACTTTTTCTTCTCCATGTGTTTTCTAAACATAGAGTTTCCTCCCACATCACTTCTGACAGAGGCTCTGAGTTCATCTCCCACTTCTTCCACTCTCTATACAAGGTGTTGGACATCAAGCTTCACTTCATTTCTGGTTACCACCTGGAAGGCAATGGACAGACAGAACAAATGAATCAAACCCTTGAGTAGTACCTCCATATCTATTGTAACTACTAACAGGACCACTGGGCCAAACTCTTGCCTCTTGCAGAGTTCATATATGTACAATAATGCTGCAAATGCTACAATGGGAATTTCACTGTTCTTCACTGACAAGGGTTATCATCCCAACATTTCTGTCCATCCTGAATGTGATGTCATCTCCACCCATGCCTGAGAGTACTTGATAGACCTTGACTCCCTTTACCAATTCCTCTGTGAGGAAATTGCTGCAGCACAAAAGTGATACCAAGAACTAGCCAATGCCAAGTGAATTCCTGCTCTGAACTTCAAGGTCAGAGATCAGGTTTTCATCAAGGCTAAGTACTTCAACTCTACTTGACCCTCTAAAAAGCTCACTGAGAAGAATTTAGGTCCATATCCCATCATCGCTCAAGTCAGCTCTCTTTTTTCATGCTTTAACTCCCCGATTCCATGAAGTCTGGTCATCTGGTTTTCCATGTTTCCCAGCTAGAATCTGCAGTTCTGAATATAATCCCCAATTGTGTCCAATCTCCCCCTCCTCCAGTGGAAGTTGATGGCAAACCCAAGTACAAGATCTTCAAGATTCTTGACTCCAAGATTGACTACAGGAGAAAGCATTGCAAAATCCTATACCTAGTCTGATGATCTGGCTATGAAGGAACCAACAAAGAAACATCCTGGTTACTGGAAACAGAACTAGATTATGCTTCCGAGCTAGTTGCCAATTTCCATGTCCAGTATCCAGATAAGCTTGGCCCTCATATCTCTTGATCCATTTCCCTACTTAGATTTTCTTTAACTCAGTTTCTCTCATAGTACTCTGATCCATTTTCTCTGACTCAGTATATGTTTCCATTCACTCCATTTCATTTCCTCTCATCTTCAAAAACAATAACTTCATAATGTACAGAAGGAAAAAAAAGACAAGCAAATTACTTTACACTACTATACAAGAGTCCTGGCCTTAATGGCCATCCATCTCCTTATCTGTACCCTCCTCCTCCACATTAGCATCATTACTGGTCCTCTTAGCTCTGGTGTCCCTCTCTGCAGCCTCTGATGCCTCCACCACTAACCTGGCCAGCTCTGCTAACCTTGCTTCAAAATCATCCTTCAACAGGGTAAGGGACTGGTGGTCCTCTACATCCCATCAGTCAAGGTGCATCTCGATGGCCTCCCACTGGACAGCAATTAGCAACAAAATTGCCTTTCACACCTCCAGAAGCACCACTATTTGTTCTGCCACCCTCCTTTCATTCTGGCATCAGACCTCCATTATCTTCTGAAGGAGTGTGGTCAACACTGACTCCTCCATTACCCCCTAACACATCCCTGACAGTCTGGCCACCAGCCTGTTGTCCTCTGCATTGGTCCACATTTTCTTCTTTGGTCTTGGCACACCAATGTATAATTTGCACTTTTTCAGCACTGGAACCTCCACTATTTCCATCTTGTCATCATCTTTCTTGGATGTGGAACCCAGTTGCTCACACCGCATCTTGATTGCGGTGCATGCAGTGCATGACATGGCCTTCCTCTCTTGAGATGGCACACACTTGATGTTTTTGGCAATACATTGGTGGCACATGTCCTTCAGTTGCTCCACTGGCAACTCAACTGCCCTTGCCTTGCCTTTGGCTTTCTGTCTGGATTTAGACCAGCCAGGAGCCAGACCCCTTTGCTCCTGCACCAAGTTATCAGCCCTGCTCCGAGATGTCTGAAATAACTTATCTCAGTGACTTCCTTTGCCCACTTCCTCACTTCCTCCTTCTTCCTCTTCCTCTGCTCAGTCTCCTTGGTCTCATGCTTTGCTTTTGCAGCATCCTCTACCTTCCTCTGATTGTCCTCCTTGTGTTGCCTCTTCTCCTTCTTTTTCCACCTTTTTTTTTTTTTCTTCTCTGTCATGTAACAGCAGTGCTTGGTGAACTTTGCTTGACCAAGCTCTTCATTGTCATTGTTGTTCTCCTGTAGATGATCATCTGACCAGAAGGTCATGTCAGGAAAAGAAGTAGACATGGTTGATGATGGGTTGGGGGATATGATAAAAATATTGAAGAAAGAAGCAGACAGGTAGATCCCCATCTTTTATACCATCTCCAATACTACTTGGCTTTGATTTCCACACAGAAGCCCTGGCTAACTGCCACCTTCACAGCCTTCAGGGGTTCAGGCCTAAGAAGGGAATACTGTCATATCCCAGAATTTCACCAACTGACTCCAATACTACTCAAGTTACCTCTGGTGACATTCCTCTGATATGTTTTCTCCAACTTCTTCAACTCCTCCATCTCTGTTCTTTCCATCCTCTGTACATTATGTTACATTATCTTTTTGTGCCTTTGTATCTCTATTTAGTTGGTCTCCATTCTGTTATGCAATGTTCAGGGTAAGGCACACAGCTCCAGCTGTGTGACAAACCAGCACTGCACTGGTACTTCGCTACTTCCATTCCTCTGACTAGTACTATACTCCTTTCAGACTTTTCTCCTTCATATATAAACTCATGTACTTTGTCTTAGTATCTCAGTTCAAATATCATCTTAGTTCCCACTTCTCCTCTTTTCGCCATTCATCTTATCTCAGCATTCTCTCATTCAAGTCTTGACAACTCTTCTCCAATCCTCTGACCTTCTGGACCTCTAGTCCACCCGATTTGTAATTAGTGACATTGGACTTCAGCAAGGATGCACCATATAAGGTGAAGCCAATGTCACTCTGACCACAGTACAACTCTGGTGTTCCAGAATCATGTACCTGGGCTCCAGTGGAACCGGACTTAACAGTGTGTGTTTACAACACTTCCCCTCAAGCTACATATAGGCTGAGATTGTGGATATGGTGTTGGTGTTTTTTCTTAAGTCAAACCCTGGTAAATATGTCAGCAAGCATATTCTCAGTCCAACAATATTGTAATGTAAGATGACTGGTGGTAATCCTTTCACAGATGTGGTGATTAGCTAAGTCAAAGTATTTCAACTGCTTGTGATATTGTAAATTGGTAGTAATGGTGATTGCAGACTGATTATCTCCATATAGGAGTGTTGGGCTGGGTTGCTCAAAGCCCAATTCCTTTAATAAATTCCATAGCCAGCATATTTCATGGGTCATGCTCAACATAACTACATATTTGGCTTTAGCCATAGATAACACAATGTTATCTTGCTTCCTTGATGACTATGTGATCATAGCCCCATTAAGAAAGAACACATGTCCATTGATGGATACATGATCATTGTGTTATGATTCATTGGCCTCCCTTACCCCTTTTCTCCCTCTTACTTACCACTGTACATCAAAGGCCTTAGGCCCCATTGTTTGAGTCCCACATGGGCTCTTTTCTTTTCCTCAACCTTTTTCCTGATTACCACTTACATATTTAGTGTGACTCATCCACAGTTGTATTACTGATAATTTTATGATGCCATCGCATCTCTCCATAGTGACTCAGCCTTCTTTGCAATTCCATTGCTTTCTATCGCTGACTTACCTTCTTTCCTGACCTACCCTTAACCATTTGACTTGCATATATAAACCCTTGGTACACCACTGTAGATCCTTATCCTAGATCTCCTACAATCTACCTTATACCTTGGATTGTCTTCGATTCCTTAGTTCTCATCCTACTATTGAGTGGATGCTTTTTAGAACTCCTTCAGCCCACCACTAGTCTTGCAGTGTCCCTAGAAACTCTGTCAAGGAATACCCTTACAGAACCCTTTGATCCCTTCTTCTCGACGGTTCTCAAAAACCCTTTGATCCTGTCTCTTTGACAGTTCCTAGAAACCCTTTGACCCCATCTCTTCAACGGTCCCCCAGCACCTCCACTAAGGACGCCCCTTACTGGATCCCCCTTGACTCCTGTCAGCTGTATAGCGACAGTAAGCCTTCAAACCTTTTGTAGGCCACGCCCCGACTATGTCGAGCATAACACATTGTTGCTTGCAAAACTTGCATCAGAATATCTGATTAGTGTACTTTTATAGGTCATATCTCAATAGTATGTTATATCCATGTTTTTGATACCTTTTAGGTAATGTAGTACCCATTTAGTGGCAGCCCAATGTTGCATATCTGGATTGGCATTAAAGGAACACAATCTGTTTATGTTACACTCAATGTGATCAAGCATAGATCTGTAGTGGTTCAAGGGCTTACTGTCGCTATACAGCTAACAGGATAAGGAGGCCTGACAAAGGGGTTCCTTGACAGGAAAGTCCACTCAAGGGTCCTGGGGACTGTTGAGGGCCGAGGAATCAATGGGTCTAAGAACATTGTAGGACTAACGATGGATCAAGGGTTCAAAGGGAGCATCCCCTCAATAGTAGAATGAGGACTGGGGGATGTTACAATTCATTGGGCTCCCTCTTTCTTTTTTCTACCCCACTTACCATGTACACCAAAGGACCTTGACCCTCGCTGTTCAAACCACACTTGGGTCCCTTTCTTTTACCATTGTCTTTGCAATACCACTTACACCAATACTTATCTGATGTCATCACATTTACTCCATAGTGACTCAGCTTCTTTGTGATTCCATCGCTTTCTATCACTGATTCACCTTTGTCCATTTACCTACCCTTAACCATTTGGCTTGCATATATAAACCTTTGATACTCAGATGTATTCGCTATCTTAGACCTCCTGCAATTTATCTAGTATCTTGCAGTTGCTCTTGGGTCCCCCAGTCCTCGTCCTACTGTTGGGTGGATGCTCCCTCTGAACCCTCAATCTGTCACTAGTCCTGCGACGTCCCCAAGACCCATCAATCCCTCAGTCCTCAATGGTTCTCAGAATCTCTGCCAAGGAAGACTTTTGAGCAGACCCCCT
>JBBPMF010000161.1:0-19109 GCA_038090175.1 Austroboletus eburneus | reverse complement strand
TTAGACCCAACATTAGTCTTATGCCGGCCTTATCCTCCCTGTCAAGGAACCCCCTTGTCAGGCACACTTGTCCTGTCTGCTGTATAGCAACAGTAAGCCCTCGAACCCCTGCAGGCCTATGCTTGACCACATCGAGCATAACAGGGGACCCAAGAGCAACTCCAAAATACTAGGTAAATTGCAGGGAGGTTTAAGATGGTGAATACACCTGAGTATTGAGGGTTTATATACACAAGTCAAAGAGTTAAGGGCAGGTAAAGAGAGAAGGTAAGTCAGTGATAGAAAGTGATGGAATTATGAAGAAGCTGAGTCACTATGGAATGGATATGATGGCATTAGATAAGTGTTGGTAATACAGCTGTGAATGAGTCACACTAAATAAGTAAGTGGTATTGCAAAGATAATGGTAAAAGAAAGGACTCAAGTGGGGTTCAAACAGCAAGGGTCAATGTTCTTTGGTGTACATAGTAAGTAAATAAGGGAAAAGAAAAGAGGGGCTCAATGAATTGTAACAGTTTACAATATATGCTATGTTGGAGTATGTGCCCACAGCTGCATATATAAGGGATCCCATGAGTGAGGCATATTGATTGCTCTCACAGGATGCACTAGTTTCATCATGTGATTTGAGATGGATAGTTGGATCAGATGATATAGATATCAAATTAGAATTTGTGAGATCATATCTATTCAGCATTGTTTCAATATAGCATGTCTGCTTGATTGTTAGCATGCCAGCAGGGCAGTCACACAATATTTTAATCCTGACCAATTTGTTTGGATTATCAAAATTGGTAATGTCAAATAAATTTTTAAGTTGTTTCTTAAGGATATCCATAAGCAGTTTAGTTTTGGTGAATAAAAGCATGTCATCCATCCAGATGGTAATAATTTCTATATCATTTTTATTTCATATGTAGACATAGGGATCTGATTATAGACATTCAAAGCCTAGACAAGTCAAATTTTCATTCAAATTTTGATTTCATTTGCATCTGAATTGTTTAATCCATAAATAGTTTTTATTAGATGACACAAACAGGCTGTACCATCATTAGATCCATCTGTTGTTTCTTTCATATATATGCCCTCTTTTAGGTCACCATTGAGATATGTGCCTTTTATGTTCATTTGTTGGATTTCCCAATCTTTGATGACCACTAAGGTTAATATTGTCTGAATTGTTTCAAGACAGACAACAGGGAAGAATGTCTCATTGTAGTCTGTCCCAGGGACTTGCAAGAAGCCTCAAGCAACTAGTTGAGCTTTATATTTTTCTAGCTCACCATTTTTATTGTATTTTCATAAAAAGACCCATTTATTACTGATTGATTTTTGGTCTTTTGGAGCTTTGATCAATTCCCATGTGCCCATATTATTAAGTGTGTCCAGTTCTGTCTGGATTGCTTTTCCCATTTGAGCCATTGTGGGGACCATTTGCTTCACTTAGTGTAAATGGATCTCTTTCACCAACATCTGTATTCATAGAAGCTGAATATACATATTTGATCAGTGGACAAGAGATTTGTATTTTCATCATTGTCGTCATTGTCAGTCTCTTGTAGATTAGGTAAGTCATCATTCAAATTGGATAAGCGATTGAAAGTATCTTTCTTGTGCATATTTTTTGACCATTTTGCAGGCCATTTCTCATATAGAGTAGTTATTTGTTTTTGATTATCTGATATCATATTTGGTGTAGAATTTGATGCATGTAACTCCCCCTCAGATCAACAAGCAGTGTGAGGTCCAGCTGAATCACGAAACCTATAATTATGTGAGACTTTAATATATTGCATAGTCACATTGTAATATTTGATAGCTTTAACACTGTTGAAATGACTGATGAACAAGTGCTTGTGTGATTTGGCTTTGAACTTGTGTCATATCCCAAATTCTCGCTAAGTCCCCTCCGCTCCTCCGTGTGCATTACTTCTGCTATTCCGCTCCTATGTCCTCCGCTACTCTGTGTTCACTTTACTTCTTGAGCTCATATACATTATGTTATGTTTCCCTTTGTTCTCTTCATAGTTAGTCTCCATTCCATCACTGCAGTGCTCAGGGTAAAGTGCACAGCTCCAGCTGTGTGACTGACCGGCACAGCAGCAGTACTTAGTTTCCTCTGTCGCTCTGACCCTGACTTTACTACATTCGGACTTTGACCTCTGTATATAAACCTGCTGTAATATGTCTTAGCCCCTCAGTTCGAATATCAACTTAGTTTCATCCTCTGCTCTCTCTTCTGTCATTGAGCTCATCAATGAGTTCTTTCACTTGAGTCTTGACGACTCCCCTCTGACCTCTGGTCACTTTGTACCTCTGCTCTGCTCCACTTGTAAATTAGGGACAATGAAACTGGACAAGGGTGCACCACATAAGGTGAAGCCAAAGTCCCTACCCTCTCCGACCAACTCTGGTGCTCCAGAGTTTGCTGCCCAGTCCCTGACAGATCTGCACTTAACAACTTGGAAGGTTTTCAATCTTCATGCAAAATCCAAACTGGCACACCAAATTCCTGGATGGAGGAAATATCCAGTCAATAGCCTGTCCATTTTTGATAAGATATGCAATCAGTGATAGCATGTATACAAGCATGATTGTGAATGTAAGACACATGAGTCATTGCCTCAGGCCAAAGTTCTGGGGGTACATTGTGGACTAGAATCATGATCTGGCCTAACTCAACAATAGTTCTATTATATTGTTTGGCAATGCTGTTTTGCTCAGAAATGTATGGAGCAGTTGTGTGAATTTCTATGCCTTTATTAAGATACCATGTGATTGATTATATTGCAATTCATATATTCATGTCCATTATCAATGTAAATAATTTTGGGTATTTTCCTACCTTGGTGCTTGACCCATTGTAGGTAGTGTTTTACCTTGTCAGATGCCTCACTCTTGTGTTTGAGATACATGAGTTTACCTTGTTGTATGGCATTGTCAATGAAGGAAATATAATATTTGTATTCTGTGAGAAATGGTGTGGGGGCAGGTCCCCATAAGTCTGTATGAGTAAGCTCATTCAGGTTGGTAATCCAGTGGTTACCCTTTTTGAAAATGGGGTTATGGACATGTTTGGATTAAACACAGGCATTACAATTGAAAGTTTGAGAACTATTGATAATGAAAAAACCATTGACAATGTTTTTCCTATGTAGATTTGTTAATCCACTGATTCTGATGTGGCCTAGGCATTGATGCCACTCTTCCCAAGTGTAGCTATGTTTTACTCAAATAGAAAGGTGATTCTTCTCAGTGCACAAGTTGGTATGCACTTATAGATAATATAAATTGTTTTTACACTTCCCTGAAGCTAATTTGTGCTTTTGAGAGTTATATATATCTATTTTCCCATGTGCACAGACTGTGCATCCAGCAGTGGCATCAATATGCCCAAGGAAAATGATATTCTCATGGGTGGTGGGCACATATACATAGGGTGTCCTTTAACCAAATATGAAGAGTTTGATCATCAATTTGGCTAAGAACAATAACTTAAACACAGCCACATGCCTCAATGGTGAAATCACATAATCCTCAGATGACCTTTTTAGGTGTAGATGTAAATTCTAAAAATGCATCTCATTTGATGCATATGTGTGATATGGCACCAGAGTCAGTGATCCACAAGTAAGCAGAAAATCAACATTATTATTCTCATCAACTGCAGAGCCTAATGATACATTGTCCATGTCTGTATCACTATCCAATATCTTTGCAACATTTGCTTTTTCTTTCCCTTTTCCTCAATTTGAATCTTTATCAGATCTATTTTTGGCCTGGTCATGGGTAGTGGTCCTTTCTTTGCCTTTATTGGCAGGGTTTCTCCAACAAGCTAAAGATTTGTGACCAAATTTGGCACAAAAATCACATTGGTGTGCATTCTTAAAATGGCAGTCCAGCATTGTGTGATTGTGCCATTCACAGATACCACATGGTGGGTGCTGTTGCTCCATTTGGACAATGCCATGGAAAATATAAGAAAAATATCCATTTCCTCATTCATTGTAGCACAATTCTTCTTCATTAATGAGAAACAAAAGTTCATAGATAGTCATAGCTTGTGCTTGGTGATTCATGAATGACTGGAATTGGTGATATCTGAGATATGAGGTAGCCCATAATTCCCAGCTGTGTGGGAGTGTGTTAACTAAAATGAATTTGAATTCATCATCAGTGATAATGTAATTGGTTGCTGTAAGGTGTTTGCAGAGTGTGCACATTGCAGTGAGATATGTATGGACAGATTCACCTTCTTTAGCATATGTATTATAGAGGCACATTTTGTTGATGCAGATAATGATAATGCCATGGGGTTCATGCATAGTGTGGAGAGCATCCCACATTTGAGCAGCAATATCAAAGTCTTGAACATGTTGGATTTCATCATTTGAAAGAGTAGCTGTGATGAATTCACAAGCTTTTAGGTTCTTTTTATCCCATTTTGCAGCAGTGATGAGATCCTGAGGTTTCACTTCTGTTCCTGTTACAAGGTCCCAGATACCTCTTTCTCAAAGTGCAATTCTTATTCAGACTTTCCAGGAGTTCCAGTTGTCACTCTTTAATTTTTCTATTTTAGGGGCAGTGTATGAGTGATTGGTGTTGTCAGGATCTCCAGTGGATCCATGGAAAGGAGTTGCCATGGCAGGCAGTGGAGTAGGCTATGCAACAGGTATTTGTGGCAGAACACAAGATGGTATCTCTTGTGAATATGGTGAAGCAGTGCTCAATGTAGACATAGTGGGCAAGGATTAATGGCATGAGTCAGGGCTCATAACCAATGTGAGAAATGATGGGTGATGTGGAGATTAGATAGGTGAGTGATAATATTAAAACTAAAATTTGATTGAATGTGGTCAGGTAGGATGATTGGGGGTCAATGACAAGTCACAAGATGTTATTCCCCTAGAGCATAGTTATACTTATATACTACTGTACTGTATTGGAGTATCTAAATCTAATCAATAGAGTGTCTATTGATTAGATATTTTAGAGGGGTACAATTGCTGTGGTCATATGTGGCTTGTTTAGTTTATCTGTACATGTGACTATATTACATGTGTGTTTACAATAGCAGTGATTTAATTCTCATCCAGCAGAAAAGCAGCAAGTTGATACTTCCCTGGTTGTAAAGCTGTTGGATAAGATTGCCAGCCTGTTCAATTGCAGCTAGGTTATCTCTGGCTGATTAAGTCTGGTTGTGTCCCAGATATGATAATTATAACTGCTGGTGTTGAAGGTGTATGGCATGAATGACATGGTACAAACCAGGCCATCTGGAGAGGTCTTGGCCACTTCCTGTCCAGCAATGAGATTGATCACTTTTTCCAACATCTGTCTCCCTAAACAGGATGATGTTCAATGAATTAAGAGCTCATGGTCTATCTAGCATTTAAATGGGACCTATTATATTGATCAGGTTTATATCCTCATACTGCTCACATTAATGAGGAATGTGTTAAGCTGTGCATAGATGTTGGGAAAGACCAAGCAAGTGAAGTGACAAAATATGTAAAGGGAAGCAAAGGAATTGAAAGGTGGAATTTGAGTTTTGTGGTTTGGTGACTGCATAGATACATATGTACGCCCATGCAGATCGTGCATACTTGTCACACTGCATGTGTCCACAGTTCATTCATTTTGTATATTCTGGGTCCCAAAAATGTCTATGCACTATGTTTCATAAGCCTATGCAGTGCATTTCAAAATGCATTTGGATGAGCAGAGTCAGGAGAATCACCAGTAGGCATGTGGCACTGTAATGTCCATAGTCTATGACAAGTAAGCTTAACACCCAAGTGATGTGGGAATGAATGTGCGTCCTCAGCATTTTGTGCTCAGACAGCAGTTTGAATTCCATGTACATGCTGTTCATGTTGTTCTACCCAAGCACTATACTACAGGCACATTTCAAATACTATGTGTAACTAATAGTCTGTGTTTCAATTTCATGAGTGAGATATGTCGCACCTGCTGTCACCATAATCAGCATCGTCAGTACGGATCAAACAAGTGGCACAATTGTACATGGGTGAATGGAAATGGGAAAGATGGGGAGAAATGCCAGAAGTTTGGGCAAAGTGGACTCACCGCCCACATCATATGTTATGTAGTTCCCATGATCATGGCTTATATCAAGGCTTGTCCACACATGAGTTGACCATCATGGATATAATGACCTCACCACAAAGACTGCCATCTGGCCCTCCAGGATCTTCCTTGCAGTGCATGCCACAGGCAAAAGGTTTGGCTATAATCAGGAAGAACATTAGCACTGTCAGGGTACAGTATGTACCATCTTCTCCTTGTTTGCCTTTGTCTCAGCTATTTTTGTTTATAGAGTGGACAATGTTTGTCAAAAAATTTCAACAATGTTCCCTTGACAAAATGCTCAAGGATCTCATTGTGGATTGCACTGTCAAGCTGCAAGGATTGTTTGATGACAACCACAAGATGTCCATTTTTGAAGAATGTCAGAAGAAAGTCCTTTGTATTTGCAATGATGCTAAAGGAGGCAAGGACACAAAATAAGTGGTGTCCAAAGTTGAGCATTATCTCATTCAATAGTAAGATCTAATGACACAATGTTGTCATAAAGTCTGACTAGTCAATATAGCTTAAAAGCACGTATTGAGACCAAATTCTACCCTCTCTCTCCCTTTGTGAAAGCAGCAAACACAGCACTTCTGATCCTTGACAAACTTGAGATTGAAGGCATTCAACCTGCTAATGAATCCTGCCTCTGACATATCCACAACCCACTTATGCTGAAGCAAAGCCACCAATGACAAGTTTCCGAATGCAAGCTGGATGTCGTCTTCATATCTGAAAAGGCTGCCTGCAAAGCACAAGGCTCATGGGGGGGGCATCTATCACCTGGATGATTTGTTCCTCAAAGTGGCTAGTAAGCATCTGACAAAACCATTTGAGTGGCGCAATGTCCACACATTTGTAAGAATTCAAGAAAAAGGATGAAAAGAAAACTCCTCTTCATTTTGCAGCAACAAGACAATGAATATCTCAAAATGGCAGACCCAAAGATGCTCACAACACCCATGGTATCTGGCAACAATTCTCAATAGCCTCCCTCTGAACCTTGTGAGTGTGCTTCAGTAGTTGACTTAAAACCTTCTTATAACTTTGTTTTTTTTAGTTTGTTAGTTCACTCACCGACAGGAGAAGGTGCCAGCCTCTGATTCAAAGAGTACTAAAAGGGCTTCTGACCATCTTGCTTCCTCTGAATTCAAACTGAAACACCAGAGAATGCAGCCTAAGAAATGAGACCCTGCCATCATCCAGGCTGGTTATTATGCAGCAGAAATGTTCACAGCTCACACTGCTCACCTACATGTAATTAGTCTTATTATTGTTAGTATACATTGTCATTTGATTGATGGCCTGTATTCCTGACGTATACTGTGATAAATGACATGCTCTAATTTTGGCAGTATGACTGACAGGGCACTATCCAATGTTCTGGGTTCAATTTCATCAAGAATCTTCCAAGATACCTGCTCCTCCTTTTCACCTTGCAACACTTCAAAAATTGACACTGGGGCTTGAATCAGGATATGGATCCAAGATTTTGTTGCCTGCCGAAATCTCATCCGATGATGCTCTGTGGCAAGGATGGCAAGGAGATAAAGGCCAACCTTCTACTGTCAGACAAGAAACAGGTCATGCACTTTGGTCTGAATGGCCAGGCCACCAAGTTGTTGGAAAGGAATTTTTGCATGCATGGTGGGCAACAGTGAAGTGTGAGTCACGTCTATCTTAGAACTGGACCCACTTTTTGACTCTTTCATGAAGGCCACCTTGCATCCTGGAAGAAGGGAGTGTATCATCGAGACATCAGCTCGTCAAACTTAATATATCATGAAGTCGAGGGTAAGGTCATGGGCATCCTCAATGATTTTGACTTGGCATCGACCCAGGAGACTACCACCAGAACTGAATATACTGGCACAGTACTGTTTATGGCTGTGGAGCTCCTTGATAAGGCAGTGCTTGAAGGCAGCATCAAACATTCATACAAACATGATGCAAAGTCGTTTATTTGGGTCATGATCTGGATCATCCTCTGATATGTGGATGGCAAGTTGAAGAAGGGTGACCACAACCACCCCCTCAACAAATGGTTGAGAGTAGATGCCACTGGGTATGTGAAGGAGAAGTACTACTTTTTGAATAATGCCAACATGTGGAAGAGGCTGCAAGCTGGTGCAAGCCATGAAGAGAATTGGATCCTAGCTCATGAATGCATCTATAGACTGGTCCAGAGATGAACTGAATGCTAACATAAGAAGCTGATGAGGTGGAGAGGACTTGAATGTAAAAATGAAGGGAATGAAACTTTAGATATTGATACAGCATTTGAAAAACTCCTGAAGGATCCAACTAGCAGTTACTTGTAGTATTGTTGCCAAGTTACTCCTTGATCAATATGAATTCTCTATTTATGGGGCCTAATAATAGTAAAATGAACATGTCTCCATCTTCTCACATGACTGCCTTCGCTGAAATAATTCAAGCCTACCCATACCTCTCCACAATTCTTGCTACATTTCAATGCACCCAAGCCTTGGGCCCATAACTAAATTCTTCTGCATCACCAGGCAAATGCATCCAAACTCATCTGATGTCCTGCCTTTTGCAATACCACCAGAAATTCACATTGTTATGTTAGTGCATACAAACATGCTTCAGTCCCTTCAAGATCCCACCACCCAAGTCTCAAAAGAGATCAAATGACAAGAAAGAAACAGTTGATGAACACAGTTCACATGTCAATCTCATCCTCCTGGTATGTTGCCACATTTACATCCAAATATGAAACTCATTTACTTGAGCATCTTGATTCACTCAATGATTTTGCTGTTAGAATGTAAACACTTGCTGAACAGTCTCTTTTACAACTGTCCTCAGATCTTCAACTGTCAGCAGCCCAGATACTTGTTTTGATTATTGCTTTAACAGTAACTCTGGCTTGCATTCTGACTGTCTCTAAATTATCTGTCAAAGCTTTTTTCACTGTGTCAGCCAAAAAATGCAACATGTTAGCATTGAGCACAAGTGGGCATGCATGTGTACTATAGACATGACCCTCCATTGCAATATGTGGGTAAAGATGAGTGAAGAGAAGGAAGCTCCTGATTGATGAGCTATCAATGACGTAAAGAGGTGTGATCCCATGAGCCAGCCAAGCTACCCCACAAGCTCGAGAGCTCACTCTTGGGCCTATGGCCCAAGAGAAGGAGTAGGTTTTTAAATAACCTTTGATGTTAGTTTTTTTGGGGTCTTTGCCCCAAAAGCAAATTATAGACTTAATCTCTTAAATTCTTAAATTGTGATTAAATATAGTAAGAAATAAATAAAGACTCA
Source organism: Austroboletus eburneus (assembly GCA_038090175.1). Taxonomy (NCBI): domain Eukaryota; kingdom Fungi; phylum Basidiomycota; class Agaricomycetes; order Boletales; family Boletaceae; genus Austroboletus; species Austroboletus eburneus. The sequence goes on along the minus strand of JBBPMF010000161.1, from coordinate 9,725 downwards.
AAGGGTTATAACATAGAATAGATTTTTTGAAACCTCTGACAGAATGTTAAAATGTTTATACAAGTCTAAAAGAATGCCAAAATTCAAGAGAGGATTTCTTTGAGCACATCTATTTGTTGCCTCCTAAGAATCATAGATAGAGCTGGGCATATGAAGGTTGAAGACCATCTGGTGATAAAAGAGCATTCATCAAGTGATGAAGAGAACCATGAATTCTAAAGGAAGAAGATTTAGTTTTTTGAATGACCTGTTAATCAATCTGTACTTCCACAGAGGTACAGGCTAGAGCATTGTTGTACTTTCTGATCTTCTTTTTAAAATCAGATTTATCCTAAGAATTATCAAAAAAAGTTTGAAGATTTTGTGGCCACTGCTGAATAAGAGGAAGATTAACTTGATCTTGGAGACAGTATATGCCAAATGAGAATTTTGAACACTTGACTTGATAAGTTTCTCAGAGGTAAAGTGAAGAGCATGACAATCAGGATATTGGATATTTATGGGTTCAAGAGAGTAAAGTTGAATGAGTTCTGTATAGGTCTTCTACCAGGAGGAATTTGAACAGGCAAAGGAGCAATTGGCTCATGAGGATCATCAGAGCTTGAAGAAGAATGATTAAAAGGATTGGATAATGAAAAAAAGGAAGAATCAATATTAGAATCATCAGAATCATCAGCTTGCTGTCTCTGCTAATCCTACTGATATTGTTCTTCAGACCTTTGACTATGTTCACTCAAGGCTTCAGAAAGAAGATTTTGTGAGAGCTGTTTAACTTGATCCATATGTGTTTCCTTCTGAGTTTGTCTCTGATGTATCTCCTGATGTATATTATGCTGCTATACCTCCAGATAATAAAGATGCTCTAGTTCCTCTTGTTGTTGAAGCTGAATTTGTAGTGCCTGAAGATAATGCTATTGTTCTTGTTCCTGCAATTGCTGCTGTGCTCTAAGAGCATACATATAAGCACTGCTGTTCCTGCTCCTGCCATTGTTGCTGTGCTCTTAGAGCATATAAATGCTGCTCTTTCTGCTTCTGCCATTGTTGCTATGCTCTTAAAGCATATAAATGCTGCTGTTCCTGCTCCTGCCATTGCTGCTGTACTCTTGAAGCATGCAAATATTGCTGCTCTTGTTGCTCCCATTGCTGTTGCTGCTGCTACTGTTGTTGTTGTTGTTGATCCATAGCATCATGAAAATTGATGATGTGCTCATATGTTTGATAGGATGATATAAACTGAGCAGTGGAAGCGGAAACAACAGGAGCAAGAATAGAGGATCCAGAAAAAGGAGGGGTCTGAGAAATAGGATTGTTAACAACTTGATGTTGTCTATGCTGGTGATGTTGTTCATGATCATGGTTAAAATCAGCCAGTAATCAAGCAGTATAATCAATATGCTCAGAAGAGTTTGAATTGTTCATGGAGGGTCCAGCAGGAGCATGAGAAGGCTGATGATAGGTTGGTGAAGAGCTTAAAATATGCTGCTCAGGCTTAGCTTGGCAAGCAGCATTCTGAGCATGCTGAGAAGATATAGGAGGAGTAGACCTATATAAAAATACAAATCAAAATCAGTCATATAGTAGTTATTATAAAATTAAACTTATATAATATTCAAAAACAAAAGGCAGTTTCCTGGCTTCTACAAATAATCTGGTGATCAGTTAATATCTTCTTCACTTGAGTCTCCAGTCAACAGCCACTCTATCTGGACAATACTCTTGCTTATGCAAATCTACTCTTTAATGCGGAGTATTACAACACAACATCCCAGGTAATCACATAAATCTAGGAACCAGATATATCAAGTATCCCTTCTCACTGGATTGATGTCATCACAGAACTGCCCCTAGTGCACTATGGGGAAATGCAACATTATTATTATTTATGATGGTAGACAACTGTATATGTAGCATTGGAATCTGAGTTGCTTTCTCAGGGACTTTATGCATCCAACAGGCAAAGTGCAATGCCAAAATTCTTAACCATAGAGTTCAGGTATACATAAGGCCACATTCAAGGATGTCTCCACTGAAAACATTCAGGAACATCTCAGCCTGGATACTTGAAAAGCTTGAGTTTCATACATGATCATGTTTTGAAAGCTAAAACCCATCATCAAACTCATCAAGAAGCAATTTTTGCATGCATGGTGAGTGACAGTGAAGTGTAAGTTAGAGTTGAACCTGCTTTGTTTACTCTGTCACAAAGGCCACATCATACTCTGAAAGAAGGAAGTGTATCACCGAGATATCAGCTTATCAAACTTGATGTATTGTGAAGTCAAGGATAAGATTATGGGTATCCTCAATGATTTCAACTTGGAATCAATCCAGGAGACTGCCACCAGAACTGAATGTACTGGCATGGTACCATTCATGGCTGTGGAACTTATTGGTAAGGTAGTGCTTGAATGCAACATCAAACATTTATATGAACATGACATGGAGTTGTTCATTTGGGTCCTGATCTGGATTGTCCTTCAATATGCAGATGGAAAGTTGAAGGATAACCATCACTGCCCCCTTGGCAAATGGTTAAGAGTAAATGCTTCTGGATATAGGGAGAAAAAGAATGACTTCTTGAACAATTTTAACAAGTGGCAGAGGCTGGAAGCTGGTGCAAGCCATAAAGAGAACTGGAGATTAGCCCAAGAATGCATCCTTGTATTGAGGTGGAGAGGACTCAATTATGAAGATGAAGAGAATGAAACTTTGGATATCAATATAGCATTTGAAAGACTCCTGGAAGGTACTGTAATTATGACAGCAAACAAATATATTAAGCAGAGCACAATTACAATGAGGTATTTACATCTGGTGCAATTCACAGATAGAGCTGAACACATGCACATGGAAACATGGAAACAGGGACATTGGATAAAAATGGAACTTATAACATGGCCATACTGGTAGGGCATAGTGTGGGTATATCTTAGGGTACCAGCACTCATATCCATACCCATATCCACCAAAAACCCATATTCACATGGTGGGTGTGGGTTGAGCTATGAGTTAGCAAATGAAAACCCATATCCATATCCATCATGGGTTTACCCATGAATTACCAGTTTTTCATAACAGCACATCAGTGACTTGACATGATACATAACTGAATCTACTATAGCTTCACTGTCCCTCCACCTCTTTTTCTTTGACATCAGGCAGCTCAGCAGCAGCCTTAAAATCATCCAAATTAATAAGCTTCAATAGGAACCATGGTTTCAAACACATGACTGCACAGGTTGACTGAGCAGATAGGCCTGAACAGATGTGTGAGAGAATGAGATGGCCATGACTAAAAAGCTGCTTGACATCAATAGATGTTGCTGAGCAGAGTCAAATTAGTATATAAATCAATAAATATATCAGGAATGATGAGATAATCTGTTATGCTCAATGTAGTCAAGCATAGGCCTGCAGAAGTTCAAGGGCTTAATATCACTATATAGCTGACAGGACAAGGGGCCTGATGAGAAAGTTCCTGGACAGGGAGGCTAAAGCTGTCATAGGACTAATGACAGATCAAAAGGAGTCTGCTCAAGGGTTTTCCTTGGCAGAGGTTCTGAGAACCATTGAGAATCAAGAAATCAATGGGTCTAAGGACTCCTCACCCCCAGTGAGTACCTGGTTACATAGTATGGTAGAGTTGTTACCCTGGCATAGACTCCAATGATCCTAGCTGCTACAAGCCCAAGTACAGACTTGACATCTAATATGTGTCATCTGAAAAGATGCAAGTTCAACAGGTTATGAACTCCAGTTAGCATCCTGACTTACATAACAGTTGGTTGATATGCCAGATCATTTCAAAGGATAAGAATCTCTGTCAGTCTGAAAGAATAGATGGAGTAGATCTCATTCCAAGAGGGTGAACCTATGTTGATTGGCTTTACTGACAGAGTTTCATTTTTAGAACTTGAAACAATATCCACCCCTAAAGCCACCATCATGCTCCTCACCTTCACCGGCCCCAATTTCAAGAGTTGGTGGTCCCAAGTCTGGACCTATCTCAAGGTCCAGCAGGTCTTCTGGGCAATTGAGCTGTCAAAATACACTCCCAATGCCTATGAACAGCAAGGACCAGATTCTGATTCAAAACTATCTCAAATGGCACAATACTGACAGGGCCTGCATTGAAACTATCTTGTCCCATGTCTTGCTGGCCATTAAGGCCATGTTTGAAGTCAATGCCATGGCCAAAAAGCTCTATGATGTCCTTACTGATGAGTACAACAAGCAGACAATCTCATCTTCCTATGTTATCTTCAAAAAAATCCTTGCTCATATCATCCCTGCCAACTCCAACCCTGTCCTGCACCTCACCAACTTCAACAACCTATTGATGGAGTTTCAAAGAGCTGAATATTTACTTGACTTGAAAATTGCTGGCATAATGTTGCTGGCAAAGGTACCCAATACCTATGACATCACAATCCAGAATCTTACCTTCTAGGTTAACTCTACAACAAACAAACTAAAGGATCCATCTGTTGTGGAGATGGGTGCTGGCTAGAGTCACTTTGAACAGATGTGATGGCATCAGACAAATGTTGGTAATACAGCTATGGATAAGTCACGCTAAATAAGTAAGCATTAATGAAAAGACAAAGGGAAAATGAAGGGACCCAAGTGGAGCTCAAATGATAAGAATTAAATTCCTTTGATATACATGGATAAGTAAAGGTAGGAAAAAGAAAAGGGGGCCCAACAAATCATAAAAATATTCTTATTGTATGGGTAAGGCTATGGCAAAACCTCAATAGTTATTGCAGTTAGACCTATTGGGAATGCAAGGTATCTCAATGGCACAGGAATAAGAAGAACAAGTGCTTAGGTGGGAGACTTACCAAGCTATGTATAGAGCAAGGAAAAAGGAATATTCCTGAGCTCTGAAGATGTGAATGCAAAAGAACTATGTTTGTTATTTCTCCTGGGTCTATCCCAGGGTTTATATATATAGCTACACAAGTAATTGTACATATTGTGGAGCTCTTCAGATAAAGATATTCTATGAAAACATCTAGAAATCCATAGAACTAGTCATGTGGATGATAAAAGATAAGGAAAAACAAAAATAGCAAAAATGCGATTTAATGGACATATAAACTCACATCTCAAGTGTCCTGTGACATGCTGGACCAAACAATGGCATAAGAGAGAGAAAGCTCTCAGAACTCTTATCTATGACATGTTTATGAGTAATATGGAAAGTGTAATCAATAGATTGGTCTAGACACTATATGACAGCGTTCATTATGTACCATTCTAGACACATGGTTACAGACATAAATGAATACCATGATCTTACCACACAGTCTTACTACACAAGTGTAGTTCATGCCATAGACTAATTCTAATGGATTAGGATTAGATCTTCAATACTCCTCCTCACTTTCATGTTATGAATGGGGGTATGGACAAAGTGTAAGGGACTTCCTTCCATCAAGGAATTTGTCTCTGCCAAGATTCTTCATGAAAATGTCAGCAAACTGCTAAAGTGTAGGCACATAGAAAAGTTTGATTTCTCCAAACTCTATGGCTTCACAGATATAGTGTTCAGGAATTCAAACATGTTTTGTATGTCCTTCCTGAGCAGAATTAGAAGAAAGAAACATTGACCCTTAATTGTCAACATTAAGGGAAAAGGAACCATGTTTAAAGTGTAGCTCTTCAAGGAGATTATGGATTCATTGGAGTTGTTTTGCACACTTGGTCATTCCACAATATTCTGCTTCAGTGAAAAATAAATGGACTCTTCATTGTCATCTAGATAGCCATGGGAATATGCCATTAGCTAAGAAAATGGCATAACCAGTAGTGGATCAAGATGTCTCAATGTCACCAGCCTAGTCAGTGTCAGAGTAAGCACATAGGCCATTCTCTGATTCAGTTGCAGTATATGTGATGCAGAGATTCTTAGATGTTGATAAATAGTGCACAATATAGAGCACCTTCTGCAAATGTTCCTCAGAGGGATTTGAGAAAAACTGTGACATTTTGATGACTGAATAGGTAAGATCTGGTCTAGTTCCAAGCATGATATATAACAGTGATCCAATGACTAACTGATAGCAACTATGAAGGTCAGCTTATTCCTGATCTGAATTTGATCTAGGATTGTATCCTGTTGATAGAAGTGTAGTAACTGGTTTACGGTTCTCAAGATCAAATCATTCAATGACTTTCTTCACATAGTAGGTTTAATCTAGGATAAGAGAATGTTTCTTGCAATCTCTAGTAATCCTTATATCAAGACATTTAGTGGCTTCTTCAAAATCATGAGATCCCCATCATTTCATGAATTGTTTTTTGTGAGCAAGAATCTGTGTCTTGTTACTTCCAATAAAGAGGGCATCATCCACATAGACAAGTATCAGGATTATATCCTGACCAGATGTTACAAGTAAGTGTAGTTCTGAAGGTTCCGGAATTCTGGAACCATCAGAACCCTTCAACACTCTTCTACCAGAATGGAAACCTGAGTATGGACTACCTCTGAAATGCTATTGGACTCTGTTTCCTGAAGACTATGCTCCATATGGTCATATGGAGATCCCCATCCTTGACTTGCCCTGTTCCTCTCTTCTTCTGGTTTTGTAACTCTTGCCATATGTCCCTAGAACTACTTTTGCCATGGACCTCCACTCCTCCTTCCATCCTCCTTTTGATGGCAGTGTTGTCCCATTCTTACCATTGATCCATGAGGCCATTGTAGCATACCATGTGTCTTGTCCCATTACTCTTCTGTTCTGAGATGGTTCTGGGCTGTATAAATAGCTAGTAGTTGTCGTGTATATTCCCCAGCTAGATCTGTGCAAATATACGCAGTATTTAGTCTCATCCTGCCTGAGTCTCGAGCCTCAGCAGAGAACCCCCTTCAAATTTCTATAGGACATTGTGTCACCTTTGAGGACACACTGGGACTAGACATTGTGCAAGCATAACAAAAGATCTAGCTCTTTCCATACCTCTGCTACCACACAGCAAAGCACCCCACTAGTTGCCCACCATTTTTTACAGATACAGCGAAGACCCTCCTCACAAGAACTCTGAGGATGAAACAGATAGAAGAGAATAATCAAGACTCGAATCCATTTCCAAGACCCTCAGAAGGAACTAACCCCACTTTGCTCAAAGTGGAATCCCTCCTCCTCCATCAAGATCTCATCTGTCTCGAAGAACTCTGTTCTCTTCAGCTCACAACACCCCTACCCCTCAGACCAACTCCCTCCCCAATCTGGACTACTCAAACATGGCTGAACTCAAAGCTGGACTCCCAGAAGAGTTCTCAGGAGAAGCTTCTGATGCCAAATTCTGGATCAAAGCCATGGATGTGTACTTCCTCATGAACAAGGATAAGTATGATGATTTAAAAAAAATCTACACTGCCCTCAACAGGATGTCAAAAGAGTGAGGAAAGTGGTTTGCCAAAGCTGCATATGAGAACTTTGACTCCAGAATCATTCCCCTGGACAAAGCCACCTGGAACGAATTCAAAATGAATTCTTGGAAATCTTTTCAGACAAGCACACTGCCACTGACTCTCGATGAAAACTACACCAAATCATGATGAAAGGAAAAGAGTTAGATCCTCTCAATAAGTTTAACACAGATGTCTGACTCCTTGTATCCAAAGCTGAAATCACACATTAAAATGCTCTGATTGAATGTTATATGAAAGGACTAGACCCAGACCTCATCAAGAGAATCCTTGAGATGAAAAAGGAACCAGAATCATGGAAATAATGGTTGGAAAAAGCTGCTGCTTTTGCCCGACAACAAGATTGGATAAGAGACATCCAGAAGGGAAGAACAGACTATGGATGAACTAACAACTGGGATCCAAATGCCATGGATATAGATGCCCTTCAAACCACTGTCCTAGGACAATGAATGCTCTCCCCCACTGAAAGAGCTTGCCACATCAGGGAAAACAGGTGCTTTATCTGTCACAAAGTTGGATGCTCCACCAGAAATTATCCAAAAAGAGGAAATCCACCACCATGTCTCTCTAGGAACCCAGCCAGGGTCCAAACCATCGAAACAAAGAAAAAACCCATTGATGAATATGTGAAACAACTGGGAGAAAAACAGATGGATGAGAAAGAAGTACTCCAAGTACTTAATGAATGTTTTGAAGATCCCAAAGAAGATGAAGAAATGGTTGCAAAAATTGAACTCAAGGATAAAGACTTTTCAGATTTTTAAAGAGGGGATGGGAGTCTGCTCACTACCCCCCTAATTTCTCTTCAGTATTAGTATCAAGTGACCCAAAAGACCACCACCAAAATCACTGCCTTGATCGACTGCAGAGCAATTGGCTCATTCATAAACTTAGACTTCATCAAAAGAAATAACCTACCTATGGAAAGAATAGCATGAGTCATCAGGGCTATTAATGCAGATAGAACCACTAATCAAGCTGGACTTATCAGGTTCTGAACTACAATTATCTTCCACATCGAAAGTGTGATGAAAAGCCAAATGTTCCATCTCCTCCCAGCCAGCAAAGAAAATGTCATTCTAGGAATGAACTGGCTTAGAGAACAAAACCCAGACATAGACTGTCCAACAGGGAGAGTAATCCTCCAACTACCAACCTGGAACCAGAAACAAACTCTGAAAGAGGATGAAGAAGATGAAAGAAGATATCTTATAAGATATCTTCAGAATGATTCCGATTTCTACAGCATACTGTGAAAGATATGAAACCACCAAAGAATATATCATAGAGACAAGATTATCTACAGAACTAGAGATGGAGAAAAAGCAGGAAAGAAGGGAATTACCAAAAAACTATAAAGATTTCAAAGACGTATTCGAAGAAAACCCCCCAAATGTTCTACCCCCTTCATGAATGTATGACCATACCATCAAACTTAAGGAGACATTCATTCCAAAGAGGGCCAAAGCATACCTTCTTTCTCTCCCTGAACAAGAGGCCTGTAAAAAGTTTGTAGAAGAAAATCTGGCAAATGGATGAATCAAACCATTGCAATCCCCTCAAGCTGCACCCTTCTTCTTTGTTGATAGATTATAGATACCTCAACAAACATACTATAAAGAATGCTTATCCCCTACCGAACATCCAGTCCATCATCGAACAAATAGGGAACTCAACTATCTTCATCAAAATGGACATCCAATAGGGATATCACAATATACAAATTGTATCAGAAGATCGATGGAAAGTGGCCTTCATTACCCCCTTTGGACTGTTTGAACCAACTGTGATGTTTTTTGGATTATGCAACTCTCCTGCCACTTTCCAAGCATTTATGAATGATGTCTTTGAGAATTACCTTGGAGAAGAATGGCTAATTATCTATATGGATGACCTAGTTATCCATTCTTCTGATTCACCAAGCATAGAGAAAGGACTGTCAAGGTTCTAGAACGACTTAGAAGCCTAGGACTTAGGTGCAAACTCCAGAAATGCACCAGCTCAGTCAAGGCAGTAAGATTCTTCTTAGGATTCTGCAACTTTGTTAAGTACGGGTCCGTCGGGGACTGGGTAGTGAACTCCGGAGCGCCGGAGTTGGTCGGAGGGGGTAGGGACTTCGGCTTCACCTTGTGTGGTGCGCCCTTGCCCAGTTCCGTTGTCCCTGATTTACGAGGGGAGCGGAGCGGAGGTACGGAGTGACCAGAGGTCAGAGGAGAGTCGTCAAGACTCAAGCGAGAGAACTCGTTGACGAGCTCAATGACGGAGGAGAGAACAGAGGACGGAA
>JBBPMF010000160.1:0-49257 GCA_038090175.1 Austroboletus eburneus | reverse complement strand
ACGGGATCGAAGGGTTTCTGAGAACCGTCGAAGAGACGGGATCGAAGGGTTTCTGAGAACCGTCGAAGAGACGGGATCGAAGGGTTTCTGAGAACCGTCGAAGAGACGGGATCGAAGGGTTTCTGAGAACCGTCGAAGAGACGGGATCGAAGGGTTTCTGAGAACCGTCGAGGGGACAGGATCGAGGGGTCTGGCAAGGGTCTTCCTTGGCAGAGGTTCTTAGGACACCGTAAGTCTAACGGTGGATCAAGGGGTTTCAAGGGAGCGTCCACTCAACAGTAGGACGAGGACTGGGGGACCGAAGACAATCCAAGGTACAAGGTAGATTGTAGGAGGTCTAGGATGAGGAACTACAGCGGTGTACCGAGGTTTTATATACTCAAGCCAAGTGGTTAAGGGTAGGTCAGAGAAGAAGGTGAGTCAGCAATGGAAAGCGATGGAATCACGAAGAAGAGCTGAGTCACTATGGAATGGTGCGATGATATCGGGGAGGTATTGGTAATACAGCTGCGGATGAGTCACTCTAAATATGTAAGCAGTATGCGAAGAAAAGGATCAAGAAAAGAGAGAGTCCAAGCGGGACTCGAACGCCGGGGCCTAAGGCCTTTGGTGTACAACGGTGAACGAATGTCAGGGAAAAAGGTAAGGGACCAACGAATCATAACACTCAACTGCCCTTGAGAAATGGACAGAGGAAGATGCAATCATGCAGCAGCAGATTGTCGTCACTATTCCCAACTCACTATTTATAGACCTCATGTCCAAATCCAGCTCACATGAGTTTTATGTAGCACTTCGTGACAAGTTCAAGAATCGCTCTCTGGCTATTAGCGTGGAGAAGCGAAGACAGCTCACAGAAATAAAGCTAAAAGAAGAAGGTGATGCTTGCACTCACTTCGAGAAAATAAAGATCCTACGCAAGGAACTTGCCATGATTGGACACTCTATCTCCAAGACAGATCTGTTCAACACCATTTTCATGTCTTTACCCCACTCCTACAACTCCGTCCTCACTACTGTGTCATCAAACATGCACTGGCAAAACCGCCAGATCTCTAATATTGAGCTTATGGCTATGATCACGGATGCATGTGATCAATTTGTCACACAAGGCACCATTTGACCTAAAGCAGACAAGGATGACACAGCTTTCAATGCAGACTCCAAAAGAGAAAAAGGACATATCAAAAGATTTGAGGAAAATTGCAACAATTGTGGGTGGTATGGATATCGGAACCGAGATTGCTGGGAAGAAGGTGGTGGAAAGCATGGTCAGGCACCAAAAGGATGGAAGCCACGAGGAAAGAAGAGCTCACCTAGTAAATCATCTGGTTCAAGAAGCGCAAACACCGCTGCTGCTGAGGATAAAGAGCCCGATGGTATTTGGTTAGCTGATGATGACAATGATGCATTTACATCATTTACCTACACCACACTCTCTCAATCCCATCTCTCATACATGACAACCGAACTCTATGATAGCAGTGCATCACAGCACTTTTCTTTCTATCACAATCAGTTTGTCAACTTCATCACCATCCCACCTAGGCCAATCAAAGTGGCTAACAACCATATCTTTGATGCAATTGGACGCAGTGATATCTATGTGAAATTGCCTAATGGGTCAGTGCACACACAAATCCTCTTGAAAAATGTGCTATACACATCATCTATGGGTGTAACACTTATCTTGATCAGCAAACTTGCATCTGCTGGATATGCAGCACTTTTCCATGATAAAGTTTGTCGCATCTTTAACCCACAGAAACATCTTCTCAGTGAAATTCCTCTCAAAAATGGCCTATACCGCATTAGGCGCACAGCATGCACTGCTTTAGCCCTCTCCACTATTCCACATAAACCCGAAACACTTACCATGGAGGAGCTGCACAAGCATCCATCCCATGTTGCCCCCTCTGTCATTCGTGACATGTTGTCAAAGGACATGGTCAAAGGCGTTCGACTGGATCCTATGCACACAAAAATGGGTCAGTGCAACTCATGTGAGTATGGAAAAGCTGATTGCAAACCAATTGGGAAACCATGTGAAGCACAACGCTGCACTGCTTTTGATGATGAAATCCACTCTGACGTTTGGGGTCCATCCCCACTGCAAACCCCTGGGCACAAGAAGTACTATGTGTCATTTACAGATGATTACACACACTTCACACACCTTCACCTTCTTGCTGCCAAGTCCAACACTCTTGATGCTTATAAAGCATATTCTGCATGGGCAAAAACACAGCATGGTACCACAATCAAATGCTTGCGGTCTGACCGTGGTGGCGAGTACCTAAGTGAAGAATTTACCCAATTTCTCAAAAATGAGGGGACTATGCACTGGCTCACCACTCACGACACACCACAACACAATGGTGTTGCCAAGCGACTCAATTGCACTCTTGTTGAACATGTCCGCACGATTATCCATGCAAGTGAATTGCCGAAAAATCTATGGGGAGAGGCATTAATGCATGTCGTCTGGGTGAAGAATCGAACCGCGACCCAAGTACTTGATGGCAAAACACCATACGAGCTCTTGATGGGCCAGAAACCCATGCTGTCATGCTTACCTGTTTGGGGTACCTGCATTTGAGTCCACGACAACTCAGGCACAAAGCTAGATGCTCGCGCACATGAGGGCCATTGGGTTGATTTTGATGAAGAGAGTCATGCTCACTAGATTTATGACAAAGCTCGTCACACTGTTGCAGTCGAGCATAATGTCACATTCAAACAGCGCATGGCCGACCTGGGTTTTGCTGACAGGGTGCAGATTGAGGGGGAGCAGAGAGAAGCTAACAGTAACATCAAACACAATCAGCCCCCTGCACCTGAAAAAGAACCTGCAAACTCACCTGGCAATGATGCCATCCCACCACTTGACCATCCTGCACCCAATAAGAACGACTCTACCCAGCCCTTACCACTTTTGCGCCGCTCTGAAAGAATACACCAAAACTCATCTTATATCCAAATGCTCCAACATGGAGTTGGCACTCACGATGGGCGCAATGGTGGCACAACACTGCCATGCAGCATTCTGGGAACTGATCTGGTGGGCAGACAAGAGAGCACCAAGGAGAGGAAAGCATCAGTGGCTAATGAATGGGATATGGACAACACTTATGCAATGTTTGCAGGAGTTTCCACAGCCAAGGCATTGGAACCACGCACAATAGATGAGGCATGGAAACAGCCTGATTGGCCACGCTGGGAAGAAGTGGTCAATGTGGAGCTGCAAAGTTTGGCAGAAGCACATACCTGGGAAGTTGTGCCATGCCTGCTGAAAGGAACCAATGTGGTGGACAGCAAATGGGTATTAAAAATAAAGAAAAACACTGCGGGTGAAATCGATAAGTACAAAGCTCGCTTAGTCACCTGTGGATTCACACAAGTCCATGGTGTCGACTATTACAAAACCTATGCACCTGTTGCCCAACTCTCATTACTCCATCTCATCCTTGCCATCGCTGCATGTTACAATTGGGATATCGACATTTTCGATTTTCATTCTGCCTTCCTCAATGGGAAACTCGACGACAATGAGGTAATCTACATGAAATTACCTGAAGGTTTCAACAAGGGTGGGAAAGACATTGTTGTGCGACTTGGTGTCGCCCTTTACAGATCGAAACAAGGTGTGCTGAAATGGTATCAGCGGCTGTGCAGAGAACTTGCTAAACTTGGCCTCAACCACACAGAGGCGGACTGGGGAGTTTTCGTGGCAAAAATAGGCACGCATATCCTTATTTTAGCATCTCATGTTGATGATTGCACAGTGATGGGATTGTCGAAAGAGCTCGTCAAAGCCTTCAAAGACAAGATCAGATCGCACTTCAAGATCACAGATCTCGGGCCCATCAGCTGGCTTCTTGGCATGAAGGTCACGTGTGATTGTGACACCCGCACCATCTCCCTGTCACAACAGCCCTACATTGACACCATACTCACCAAGTATAATTTTGCTGATCAGAAGCCGCTCACCATTCCCATGGACCCCCACATCCAACTCACATGTTCCCAGTCTCCCCAATCCACTGCTGATGTAGCTTTCATGCACCAAGTCCCATTTCACGCTGCTTTGGGATCACTCATGTACCTTGCAGTTGGTACTCGGCCTGACATCGCATTCATTGTCACCACACTTGCACAATTCACGGAGAACCCCGGAATTGCTCATTGGGATGCGCTGAAGTGTGTCTACAAGTATCTAATAGGTACGTGCACATGGGCATTGACTTATGGTACACAAAAATCAAGTCTCGTCAGATACGCGGATGCGGATGGCGCGTTGCAGGAGCACTGCCATGCAATTTTGGGATACACGTTCCTTATCAATGGCGGCGCAATCTCGTGGAGCTTGCACAAGCAAGAGCTCGTCACGCTCTCAACAACAGAAGCCGAATACGTCACATCCACACATGCCGCAAAGGAGGCGATTTGGCTCCGACGCCTTATCACCGAGATGTTTGAACCCTCGCGCAACCCCACCATACTCTACAACGATAACCAATCGGCAATCGCGCTTACTAAGGATGGTAATTATCACGCTCATACCAAACATATTGACATTTGTTACCATTTTATCCATTTTTCTATTGATAAAAGCTCTATTCAATTACTTTACTGCCCTACTGATAGTATGGTCACTGATACCCTTACCAAAGTGCTCCCCTCCGCTAAGGTGAAACATTTTGCCACTGAACTCGGACTGCACTCCGTTTGAGGGGGAGTGTTAGATTTAGCTTAGCGTACAAACGTAGCTTACATAATACCGTTGATATTTCTTGGTCGTACGTTTTCCCTTTTCCTCAGTCACACCTACTACCGTGTGTCTGAGACTCATTCTCGTACATCTACTTATGAGAGCAGAGACACACGGAAAACCCAATAGCGTGCAGTCGACGAGGAGTGTGTCAAGAAATTCTTCTCATCACTATTGTTTTAAACACGCCACATACATAGTCGTCAACCTCGACATCTCAAGTGCGAAGAAAAAATAACACAGGTCAAACAGAAAGGTACAACAATAAATTCGAGAGCATATTCTTCTTGTCACGAATCAACACGGTGAATGCTTGATAAAAGACAGCCTATTTTAGTTGGTAGTCGATTCAGTGAAACGCGTTGGCGCGAAGCCGACACGGCCGTTGGCCGTATCAAACACACTATAATAGCGCTCACTGAACAAAGGACATCCTCAGAATCGCACACCATCATAAGTAAGAGCTTAAGCACGCACAGGAAGGTGTACCCATCGATAAAGTCAAGTCCGGACCCTGAATCGTTCCCGATATCGCTAACGACAAGATAAATGGATTCAGCGGTGCCTCCGATCGCCGTGTTGAGCGACCGCGGCCAAATTTGCGCGTTGGGCGAAAGATTGTAGGACTTTCCGCCAATATCGAACGAGAGCGTCTTGATATTGGCATATTGCGATGACGTTATCTTCAGCAGACCGGTGTCGTTGTCATATATACCACCGGTTTCAGTCTGATATACACTGTATGCGTCTGTCAAATTACCTGATATCAGAGCGCTCTCGGTTGATCAACTTCAAAGATAACTCACTCGTGGCAATGAGAATGAGAGTGGTACCGGTGTCAACGACACCAGCGGTCTCCGACAAAATCGTTTTGCCGCCGTAGGAGATCGACTGATTGATGCCCCAATACTCGCTCGCAGGGGAGGTCGTCGTGAGCGGGACGTATTCCACTGAGCTGCTTGTGAGCGTAGTATCCACGCCACCAAAGGTGAGTGTGCCACCGCTCTCGGACTCGGAAGCCGGAGCATAGTAGATACCGAGTACCTTTTCAGATATCTTGCCTTCCGAGGCAAGGTTATCCGTCACCGTTGGGACCGTGTCCGTATTAGAGACCGTGCCACTCGTCAGGTCGACAGGGCCGACACCAAGGATCCCATCAACATTGTTGAATCCATAGGCATAATTGGCAACCCCGATGGACTGCTTGTCGATGACCAAGTCAGAACCAAGCGAGACAGTATCTGTATACTCCTCTCCTGCGAATCCTCCAGAACCATAGGTCACCGACTGGATGTACTTTCAGAACTAATGTAAACATGCCATGACATTAAGAAACGTACGACAGTATTGCCAGTGTCTTGACTAGTGCTGGTCTTGACGTACGCCTTGCTGGCTCCGATCCAAGTATTGGAGCTTCCAGTATCAATCAGAAGCGTATCTATGAATCGATATTGAGTTCGTATGATCTATATAGATGAATAATCCACATACACTTTGTTTCGGGGCTGCCAACGCCGACTTGAGTTGTGTATGTCACTGCGGCATTGGTGGCACTAATATCCCCACTGCGTTTTCCAAGATGGCCCACATTCTTGAGGGCTTGAGCACGAGCACGGTCCTTCTCGGCAATGTTAAGAGGGCCCTCAGTGTTGAACTTGGTCGCAAAACTGAGCGTAGCTTTGCCCGTGGTACGGGTAACAGGCGTCGCGCTCACGATGGAGAGGCTGATGAGGACCAAGGAGAGGAGTGCTTTCGAAGGAAACATAGCAATGTATCCAGAGGACTGAGGACTTCCAGATCGATCATGACTTCTTAAATACTACGGATTCACTGTTTCCGATGGCGCGATGCGGTGCGCAATCATAGGTTCCGTTGTTGCAAGAAACGTTTCACGTGGACGAGAGGACAGGAGCATGTGTCGGCGGGAACAGCATGAAACGACAAGTAGCCATTTCCATAGCTGTGGGTATTCCAAGGATACTCGGCTCCATATGTCCGATAAAGCTGCAGTGGCCAGATGGGAGAGATCAACGACCCATACGATTCGCTGATTTCCAGTACGTACTTGCTTGATGCACGAGGTGTGCCAAAGATAACAAAGGCCAATATGATTGATGATACGGGGTTTCGTCGACATCGTGCGTCTATTGAATGGAGCGACGAAATCCGGACCGTACCTGCGTCGGTAGGCATTAGTACGTCGGAAACCACCTAGTATGAAGATGGAATGATCTACTCCTCCTCATTCCAAACGCTCCCGCGGGTAATTGCAATGCGTCGTGCCTTGCCTTATGTATACACAGCTGAACAAAAAGACGTGCAAGGTCACGATCACGGTGGCCCTGGCCACATGACATTGAATCGAATCGACGAAGCAAAGACCACAAGATCTCGAGAGGGATACGATCTTGGGAATTACGGAATGAAAAAAAAACCCCATTCGTATCATACTGTTATATTATTATAAAGTCGACTCATTTTCGAGTGAAATTTGATCTGACAGCTTTTGAACACAAATCCTGACCTCGAACATGTTTTTGAACAGGTATACTGGCGGGCCGTTGTGAATCAAGGTACAGGGTCGTGATGCCTTGTGCATTGCGGAACAACATGCTTAGCGAGTCTTGCTGGCGCCGGGCTCACTCTGAGTGTGTGGAAATTTGCCAAGCAATTGATAGAGGCCATTGTATTCGGCCCACAATATTCCCACACCTTACTTGCAGAGGTCCTGGCGTATATTTCAAATATACACATTAAATACGTCTTTTGTATAACCTTTACACCTAGTCTAAAGAGTGCCCACCGCGTTGCGTGGTCTTGTCCGAGAGGCGGAGGATGTCGGAATCCGAGTACTCAGCTTGAATACAGCAACCACGAGCATGATCTTACAGCACACATGAGTCTCTAACCAGGAAAATGCCTCTCAATACCGAGACTGGAAGAAAATGAAGGTCGAAAAAAGTACTACTTCCAGCGACATACATATGTATACGAGGCTAAATCTCGAAAAATCTCGAACATACCGGTGTCCTCAAACCGGATTCTCCAGCGTTACGTTTATCAGGTAGGCCATCTCATGGAGGCGATACGTGTCCATCGTCAGCTCTTGTCTCACCTCCAAGTCAATGAATGCCACCATGGTCTCGTTTCCCGTCGAGTGGTTACCATACTTGTACAGTGGCCAGCAGAGGCCTTCGCTCTCTCCGACATTTGGAACAAGTTTACAACGAAATGCATCAAGTAGGATAACATGTCCTGACCACCAAATATTTCGAACCGGTCGGATGAATTGAACCAAGGTCATGAAAAGAGACAATTCAGCGCACGAAATAGAAGAATTTCCACTGAACCATCACCGAACCAAAATATCCAGTCGAGTTGTATAGTGGCAGTAGAGTAACAAGTCAATATAAATGTAGGAAATGGTATATTTAAATTGTTGGAGACCTGTCAGACCGCGTACCGCAGTCATTACATAACTTTCCTTTTTCGTACATACTCGACATCGCCCGCGCGGCGCATACGCTTTCCTCCAGTCTCTTATCACGTCGACTGGAGGTAAGCTATCCTATTTGTACTTACACACATTCGTTACTTACCTGTACTGTAGTTCTTACTCTGTGCAGGTAAATGTCAGTCTCTTATCATGTTGACTGGAGTTCTTACTCCGTGCAGCCCTTTGCCCTGTGCTCTGTTATAAATAATGCACTGTAAGTCCAGATGGGTTGTTTTTTGTCTTCTGCATTTGTCATCTGCTGGCGTAGCCTCATGGTAGACATTACAGGCATAGTGGTGACTGATGTACACAGACTCTGAGCCCATTTGGTACGTAATGCATGGTGCATTGGCCTCTGAGGGCAGTCAGCAAAAAGAAGAATGACAAGCCTGTCTGCAACATCATCGGCAGTGGAAAGTGAAGAGTAAACTGGGTGACATTGCATGGCTCAAATGGCCTGGTATTTATGCCATGATTTAGGTGCTGTTCTGCAATTAGATGCCCTGTATTTCTCTACTGGTCACATGTATGCCTGTTAGATCAATCATATGACATGCGACCAGTGATCAAAGAGTCCATTGGCTAGCACTGGAAATGGTGGTACTTTCAAATTATATACATATTCTTTGTCTATCATGTATTTACTTGCAGCACACAGTGAGGTCAATAAGTTCCAGCTGGTTTCATTTCCCCCAAGATTACATGGATGCTGGAAGCCCCACTCATGTTCACATTGCTACCTTTGAACAAGCAATCATAGGGTGGCATTTGAGGCTCAAGCATATTTGCTTGTGACAGCTCAATCTAAAATTGTTTCTTAGTTGAATGTATGTGTATGCTCTGAAGTTACAAGGGTTGTCTGTGCCAATGAAGGCCTTGCTGCCAGTGGTTCAGGTGTGGAGTAGCATTGGACGGGCAGTGACTTTCTGTGAGTGAAGACAGTTCAGCAAGAGGGTAGGCATGCGAAATCAAATCTTCAATAATCTGTGTTGAAGTTCATACCTTGGAAAGCATTCCTGTCACCTCAGAATATGCCATGCAGTGGTTGTCACCTTTGATGGAAGCTGGACAGGGAGTCAAGCAGCATGAATGGTAGGTGAGATGGGGGACATAGCAGGGCCCCATATTTTGTCCTATGCAATGACTAAGTACAATCAAAGATAAATTGATGACCCAAGGTCAGTGCACGACCACTCGACAAGTCACAATGGCTTACCGACATCATATCACCATGTTCTGATGTGGGGCCCCTCAGGGGATTTATTATGTAAAAGCCTTACTACTTATTAGGAGCTTCCCACAATAGTATAAATGTTCACACGCCACCTTGGGTTCAGCACTCGTCTCATAGCAATGACCAACTTCTTCCACGATGTCTGAGGAATATGGTGATAGAAACCAAGACACGTCTTAACTTACATTACATGCGACGCCAACACTCTCCCTCACCCAGTCTAAGGCGAAATTATCAAGTAAAGAAATCAGATCAATAATTCTCCCCTCATCGACCTTGTAAACAAGATAATAAATAACAACCCGAACTTGTCTCAATTGCCGGTCGACCCGGAGAAACCCGTAAACGCGAAGCCAACACGGCTGTTGGTCGTATCAAATACGCTATAATAGCGTTCACTGAACAGAGGTCGTCCTTAGAATCGCACACCAATTGTATAAGAATTTCAGTACGCACAGGAAGGTGTACCCATTGATAAAGTCAAGCCCAGAACCCGAGGGTGTACCGATGTCGCCGACGACGAGGTAAATGGACCCGGTGGTACCTCCGATCGCCGTGTTGAGCGACCGCGG
The DNA here is from genome assembly GCA_038090175.1 of Austroboletus eburneus. Taxonomy (NCBI): domain Eukaryota; kingdom Fungi; phylum Basidiomycota; class Agaricomycetes; order Boletales; family Boletaceae; genus Austroboletus; species Austroboletus eburneus. The sequence goes on along the minus strand of JBBPMF010000160.1, from coordinate 39,184 downwards.
CCAAATTTGCGCATTAGGCGAGAGAGCGTAGGATTTCCCACCAATATCGAACGAGAGCGTCTTGAGATTAGCGTATTGATCAGACGTGATCTTCAACAAACCGGTGGCCGAGTCTGGCGTGCCGCCCGTCGTAGTCTGATATACATCAAATGCGTCTGTGAAATCATTTGATATCAGAGCGCTCTCGGTCTCAACTTCAAAAATAACTTACTTGTGGCAATAAGAATGAGGGTGGTTCCGGTGTCAACGACACCAGCGGTCTTCGACAGGATCGTTTCACCACCGTAGGAAATCGATTGGTCGATGCCCCAATATTCGTTCGCAGGGGAGGTCGTCGTAATCGGGACGTATTGCACAGGGTCTGTCGTGACCGACTCGTCTACACCACCAAAGGTGAGCGTGCCACCACTATTGGATTCAGAGGCTGGAACATAATAGATTCCCAGCACAGCTTGGGAGATCACGTTTTGCCAGTAAAGGTTATTCGTCACCGTAGGGACCAAGAATGTATTGTTGACCGTGCCCTCCGTCAGGTCGATGGGACCAACACCGAGAATACCATCATACCCTGAGAATCCGTAAGAAAAGACGGCAACCCCGATGGACTGCTCGGCGATGACCAAGGCGGAACTAAGTGTGACAGTATCTGTATACTCCTCTCCAAAGAACAGTCCAGAACCATAGGACAACGACTACAACCACTGTTCAGAACTAATGAAAATATGACATCACGTTAAGAAACGTACGACGGTATCGCCAGTGTCTTGACTGGTACTGGTCTTGACGTATGGTTTATCGGCCCCTATCCAAGTGTTAGAACTTCCAGTATCAATCAGAAGGGTATCTGTGGATCCATTGGTTAGTTCATATTCCCTAAATTGACAGATAGTCCACATACAGTTTGTTGCGGGGCTGCCAACACCGACTTCGGCGGTATATACCACTGCTGCATTCGTAACGCTAATATCTGCATCCCGTTTTCCTAAATGACCTTTTTTCAGAGCCTGTGCACGGGAACGGTCCTTCTCGGCAATGTTAAGAGGGCCCTCGGTGTTGAACTTGGTCGCAAAACCGAGCGTAGCTTTACCCGTGGTACGGGTAACAGGCGTCGCGCTCACGACGGAGAGGCTGATGATAATGAGGGATAGGAGTGATTTCAGAGGAAACATGACGATGTATCCAGCTGACTGAGGTCTTCTGGATCGATCATGGTATCTTTTATACTGCAGACTCCCTTTCTTTCCGATGATGCGATGCGGTTGCGTTCTGTTGTTACAGTCACGCGGACGAGGGGATAAGAGCATGTGATAACTGGAACAGCAGGAACCGACAAGTGGCCAAATCAATAGTTGTGGGCATCCCGAGGACGCTATGTTCCGTATGTTCCACAAAGCTGCCGTGGCCGGATGAGGAAACGAAAGGTTTTTACAGTTCTCTGATTTGGAGTACGTACTTTACTCGTACGCACGCGGTGCGCCAAAGATAACGGAACTGCCCTTTGATAAAAGAGACAGGGTTTCATCGGCATCGGCCCGTCTGTTGAATGAAGTGAAATCCGAATAGTACCTGAGCCGATAAACATTAGTGCGTCTAAAATCGCCTGAGGCAAAGATGGGATGAGTCGTATACCTTATGGCGTACACAGCTCAAAGCGCCGGATGGAGGGGTTTGGCTGTGACCACATGATGTTGAATCGAATCGATGAAACGAGGAGCGCAAGAACTCGAGAGGGATGCGCAAAGAGGAATACCGGAAGATTGCACTAGGACGAAAAGTTACGACATTGATATCTGATAGAGGCGAATCGTTTTTAAACTTGATTGTCCCTATTTGAGCGCAAACCCCGACTCGGAAGATATTTTCGAACACGCATACCAGGTCTAGCACCGCTGAAATTGTGGTGTCTTGCAGTGGTAGCGCAGAGTGAGGAAGGATAAAGATCTGGTAAACATGACACAGTGGCTGTGCTAATGAGATGATATCACTGATCTACAACTCGGCAGACATTTTTCAATAGTACCCATAACCTTGAGAAATTTATACCAGGTCCTCGTACGTTCTATGTAGTGGTGGATTTCCTCCCACATGTCCCATCAGTTATACCCAGTAATCATGTCCAAATCTGCATCCATCCTGCATCGCCTTCCAAGCTTTCTAATTCGTGAGCGCATATGTGTAATTCGTTTTAGCAAATCCGAGTTGTGGAGTGCCCTCGTCAAAGATGCTGTAGTAGCGTTCCCTACACGTAACGAAATGTGAGTACCTGATCGTGCAGATTCATGTGGAACGTGACCATACATGAACGTGTACCCAGTGACGAACTGGAAGAAAAGACCATCTGGGAAACCAATATCGGCGACGACGAGGTATATCGCATCCCATGTCCCACCAATGAAGGTATTCAGCGTGCGGGGCCATATTTGTGCGTTTGGGATGAGGTCGAAAGATGAATCCCCGTTGTAAAACGTCAGCGTTTGCAGGTTGGCATACTGCGATGGGGTGATCGTCAGGAGGCCTGTTTCGGAGTCAAGAACTCCACCCGTCATGTTCTGGTATGTTCGGAATGCACCTGCCAAGTTGCCAAAAGAGCACATCGTCAGCGTTGGCATAGTCTTCAACACGGGACTCACCAGTGGCGACGAGGACGAAGGTTGTGCCGGAGTCCACGATGCCAGGGCCTACAGGAAGAATAGTGACGTTCCCGTACGATATTGACTGATCTATGCCCCAGAATTTGCTCGCAGGATACGAATTGGTGATTGGTGCATAGTTCACTGGGCTTGTCAATGCGGATTCATCAAAACCGCCAAACATGAGCTCCCCGTTCCCTTCAGGCTCGGTGGCCGGCGTCAAAAATACACCCAATACCACTTGTGAAACGTTTCCTTGATAGTACAGATTGTCGAGGACCGTCGGGACCAGCTCTTGGTTGGAAACAGTTTTCTCAGTCAAGTCAATAGGACCAAGACCGAGCATGCCTTGGAAACCATGTAGATTGATGGTTTCGTTGGCAATGCCGATAGATTGCTGCTGGACCACCAAGTTGGGGTTCAGTGTAACATTATCGAGATATTCCTCTCCCATAGCAGCTGCAGGGCCATAAACTATAAACTACAAGACATGAGCATCGAGAGCCGAATAACATTAACAAGATGGCCACGCACGAAAATCTCCCCAGTGTCTACACTAGAGTTGGAGAGGACATAGCAATCTTGTGTGACCCAGGTGTTTGAACTTCCCGTGTCGAGCAAAAGGGTGCCTACGATCCCTTAGGTCGTGCAGGAAAGAAAAAATGACAAGCATACGGTATGTCGGAGGGGAACCAATACCGATTTCTGCCGTATAATACACGGCCGCATTCGTTGCACTTAATGTCATAGGGCCGAGTCCGCGTTTACCGAGATGATGGAGCTCTGCCATGGCCCGAACACGCGCTCTGTCCTTCTCAACGAGGTTAGGGAAGCCATCGGTATTAATTCTTGTAGAAAATTTGAGGGTAGCCTTGCCAGTATCTCGGGTCAGGGGTCTTGCGCATGCTATTTCCATGGTCAGCAGCAAGAACGACAGAAGGGAGGTCTTGGTGAACATCCAGGTCATCGTTGCTCTGAGGTCCGTTGATGGGTTGGTGTTGAACGACTAGGGCAACGAGCCATTTAAGTTCCTGCATGAGTCTACGTGTCCGTGTGCCCGACGCTGCTGCGAGTTGAGCTAGAAGGTACTCGGACTGCTTATGTTGGGGAAGCTCAGTGCATTGAAAGGAGTGCGAAAATAGCGTACAGGTGAATCCATCCCCCTTTCAAATGTGCCTTTGTGTCTGGCACAAATCAGACGACGGAATCAGGAGCATCTTTGTTAAGGGAAAAGTACAAGGTTGAGCTGCCTTCCGAACGGAAATTAAGCGGCGTAAGACTATCCCAAAAGAAAATGCAATTGACGCCGATTCGTACCGCTGAACCGGATAAGCAACTCGCCGCTTTGGGCTTACTCATCCTTGGCACCATGCTATCGACGAGCTGAGCTGGAAGCAGCGGGAAAAGGGGTATGGACTTCATGGGAAGTTCCTTTGGCAGTAAGGACTGGCGAAGAATCTCAGCTTTGAACAAGGAAGATGAAAGCAGAGGGGCAGAAGAGTCTGGGTGAGGTCCCACGAAAGTTCAAAATGAAAACCTGGCACGATATTGTTTCATGTGGTCGTAGAGCACAACCGAGGCCAATGGCGAGTAACGATTGTAGACAGTCGGCGACAGGCGTGACTGCAGCCTGGATTAACTGCCAGCTTCCACCTGAGCAACAGTACTGCTGGTGCATCGTACGAGGCTCCTACGGACAAAACCGCCCGCACGGGGAACAGCCAATTCGAGAAGACCTCACATAGTGGTTTCAGGTCACGTGCTCAGTCACACACCGAAGTAGAACAAGGTGTACAACACTAGTCTCATCAAGACACAATGATCATCCAAGGCCAGCACACAAAAAGGACGTAATAACTCCTGTTTTGTTGAAATGTCGTACCTGTTCATTCAGAAGTACGGTCCAAAGTTCTCACCACCCTGGCGAACAATTACCTAGCGGAAGCGAAAATCCCCAAGTATGGCCTTGACAATAACGGTTGATGCACTGCCTCTCCACGGAAGTTTAAAGCGCGATTTCTCTCCATCCTCGGTATTGTTACGACAACTTAGATGCATCCCTCAGTTTTCTTGTCGTGGCTCCTACTGGTGATCGGCATCGTGCTGGCGAGTCCACTCAGCCAGTCACTCAGCCGTGGAACCGGAAAGGCCGTTCTCAAGCTGTCCTCTAGGATTAATGCGGCCGGTTTCGCCAATATCGCCGAAAAGGACCGTGCGCGTGCCCAGAGTTTGAGGCAGGGTTTGCATCTCAACAGTCGCGACAGCGCTGTGTCGGCGAGTATCCCGAATGGCGTTTTCTTCTACACTGCCGAGGTCGGCATTGGAACACCTCCCACATACTGTATGTCTCCTTTTGCTCGTGGGTCCTGGCTGTCAGGCTGAGGAATGGTGCTAGACACTCTTCAAATTGACACGGGAAGTGCCAATACCTGGATCGGAGCTCACGAGAGCTACGTTGTAACCAGTTCCAGCGTGAATACTGGAAACAACGTGGTATGTTTCTCGTTGCTCGTTGCGTGATGTTCGTATTTTTGACGATCACCACATTCGTTAGAGTATGGCCTATGGCAGCGCGTCATTCTCTGGAGAAGAGTATACGGATACCGTCACCCTTGCTCCCGGCCTTGTGATTAAACAGCAATCTATCGGTGTTGCTCAAACGGCTCAAACTCCCGGTAGTTACGATGGCATTCTCGGTGTAGGCCCTCGCGACTTGACAGAGTTTTCCGTTAGCAATACTTATGAAGTCCCGACGGTCATGGATAGTCTATATGCTCAACAGCAGATACCAGAGGAAGTGCTAGGCGTCTTCTTTGCTCCAACCACAGAGTTTAACAATGCTGGCACGCTTACGTTTGGCGGCATTGACGATTCTGTCATCACGGGCCCAGTGGAATACGTGCCACTCACCAGTAACCCCAATGCGTCACCTTGGTGGGGTATCAACCAATCCATCTCGTATGGCCAAACCGTCATCATGCAGGACGCTGCTGGGATCGTAGATACTGGGACTACTCTCATCCTCATCCCCTCGGGTAAGTCACAGCGTGCTACTATGGACCATATTATCCGATCGCTCACGTCTTGCGAATGCGACTCCAACGATAGATACATTTCAGCAATATCAATCCATGACGGGCGCCATCATGGACTCTAACACAGGCCTCCTGGCCATCACACCCGCCCAATACGCCAACCTGCAGTCGCTGGTATTCAACATTGGCGGTTCATCGTTCAGCCTCACACCCAACGGCCAAATTTGGCCCCGTTCACTTAATACGGCCGCTGGTGGGAATACGAGTGCTATCTACCTCGTCATCAGCAACGTTGGGGACGCTCCCAATGGACCTCCGTTTAGCTTTTGCAATGGGTACACATTCCTGTGCGTGTCTATGTTCCTTCTCTTCGAGACACGACTAACACCTCATATAGACAACGCTTCTACAGTGTTTTTGACACCACCAATCATCGCTTTGGGATTGCCGAGACAATCTACACCAATTCCAACTCCAACTAGGGGTATCATATCACTTGAGACGACATGACCGACGAGTTGACTGAATGCATGTTTACATAAATGATCGCAACGACCATTCAAGTAGACAAAAAGGGGTTATATTTAGCAGCCTGGTGCTGATTATGCGGGCAACCCACGACCGCATTTGCTTTGGAAGTTTGAGTTTTCTACGAGTGGGTATGATTACTATACTTTTCATGTATTGATCCGTCGAATTCTGTATCGTCTGGAAGCAAACAATGTAGCCTTACTTTTTTCGTTCGAGGACGAACTTTCGAAATCGTCCCAGAGCGATCACATGAACATCCCTGAATATTATCGTGATTACTTTCCCACTCGGGCTCAATTGTCCTCCGGACTTACTACTTCCAATCTCCTTGTTCTTCGACGTCTACGTACCTCGCAGGAATTGTCCAAGGGACATTTTTAGCATGCAAGCACACTGTTGTAGAGAATCATACGACAGATCGGCTTTTGGATGTGAAAGAGGGTTTTTGTTCGACGAAATGGGCCTAGGACGAAAACGTGTATGAGCACGTACACATGTCGAAGCCCGCACATTTCCCATCCCTTCATTGTCGTCCAGATCATCGGATGGCATCAAATTTATTTATGGAACCTGGCGGTTCGGACGCACAATAATGTGCGTGCATGTGATCATACCACGCTGGACGGCCAAAGCATTATTGATCCGGACCATCCGGTAGGATACACACCGCCTCCAGCTACGTATTACCATCGATTTATGTAATTCTCCATAACGCCGCTTGCGTGGTGTACTTTTTCATATTTGGTCGACGCTGAGGCGCACTTGGTTCAGCTCAGTCTCTCGACGGTATGTATGTATTTAGCAGCCTGCAGGCACTAACGTTTCCGGCTTGCTCACATTTGGCGCAGAAACTGCCGCATGTCTCGTCGTAGTGACACGACGACCCTGTCGAAAAGATCCTCGATGTCGATGTATACTTTGAGAATGCTTGGCAACCTGCTCCGCCTTCGAGTAGCGCCCGTCGTTGTTTAAAAAACGGTGTAGAAGTTTGCTTCTCATCTTCAGCACTAGTGACCCACTCTCCGAGCATGACCCTCTTGTCGCTTTTGCTGTTATCCTTGGGTATCGCAAACGCCAGCCCGCTCTCCCGCGACACTGGCAAGGCTACCCTCAAACTCTTCACACAATTCAATGTAGCTGGCACGAAGACACTCATCGAAAAGGATCGTGCTCGATTCCAGTCCTTGGTGACTGCATCCTCTGGTGGCACCAGTGGTAACTCGCTCAGCACTGTGGATGTTGGGACGCTCTACTTGACTGAAGTTGGCGTTGGTACGCCCCCAACGAATCGTACGTGTCTCATTTGTTCGTGCTACGAGTCACAGAGCTCAAGGTAATATAGACCTTCTCTTGGTTGATACGGGAAGCTCTAACTTGTGGATCGGGGCCAATTCGACATACACTGCCACTAAATCCAGTGTGAACACTGGCAACGCCGTCGTATGTGTTTGTTCCGTCGCAACTGCTTTTGACACTGAAACATTGATAGTCCGTGTCATATGGTTCCGGGGCATTTCAAGGAGAGGAATGGCTCGACACCGTTACACTCACTCCTGAGTTAGTTGTGACGAATCAATCTCTCGGCGTAGCAAGCTGGACCCAGGGTATCGACGGAATGTTCGATGGCATTCTTGGTATAGGTCCCATCGATTTGACCCAGGGCACAGTCAGCAACACAAATGAAGTGCCAACGATCACAGACACGTTGTTTTCCCAGAAAAAGATATCCGAGGAATCTGTGGGGATATTCTTCGCTCCGTACTACTCGCCCGATAACAGTGGAACGCTGACGTTTGGCGGGTACGATGACTCGGTGTTGACTAGCCAGGTGAACTATGTTCCTGTGGCAAAGGGCACTGCTTCGTCGCCGTATTGGGGAATCGACCAGACGGTCTCATATGGTGGCACGACGATCATGTCGGCGACCAACGGTTTCGTCGATACTGGCACCACCTTCGTCTACATTCCCTCGGGTGAGTAAGATGTCGACCGTGACTTCTATGGACGGACATTAATGTTTACGTGCAATGTTCAGACGCTTACCAGAAATATCAAATTCTGACGGGCGCCACGGTCGACCCTAATACGGGGCTCCTGTCAGTCACCTCCACTCAATACGCCAATCTCCAGACGCTGTATTTCCACATTGGGAGCGCTTCGTATGGCCTCACCCCCAACGGTCAGATTTGGCCTCGGCCGCTGAACAATCTCCTCGGCGGGAGCTCGAACGCGATATACCTCGTTATCGGCGATAATGGTCCGTCGTCGCCGTCGTCCCCCAATTTCGTCAATGGATTTGTCTTTCTGTGCGTGGACGAGTTCGTGAGAGGGACGATGTTGCTGACTGTCGCACAGGCAACGGTTTTATAGCGTGTTTGACTCGACAAACCAACAGGTCGGATTTGCTGAAACGATTTATACCAACTCGAAGGCCAACTAGTCGTAAAATGACGTGAGTGGTGGCGTCGTGGCCTCGATGGACGTTGCTTTTCGTTTGTCGAGAGATCGAGTGGCATTGTGGCATAGTAGGTCGAGTTGTATCTTGAAAAGTCGGCGTTGCGCGGTTTTTCGGGAAAGACCGCGTAGAACGATGACGCATTGGAGCACGTATTTATAGTCGAACAAATATGTATGTAGTGTCTTTGGTGAATCTGTGATTTCCTGTACTTTCCGGCGATATCTCTTCTCAATGACGCGGAGTACTACTACTGTTGCACGGTGCCACCTCTTTGCATTGCATCCTGTCCAATGGATTGTGTTATTCAAGAGATGGTAACGTATCGTATTGGGCTGCTTTCAACAGGGATTGATCTGCTTTGGACAATTAAACAAGTTGCGAAGCCGAAAATTCAACTTCCTGTTGTATTCCAGTAACGCCGTGGCCTGGGAGGCGTCAAAATCTTTCCATTTGTATCTACATCCATTTCCAATCTGACTCCAAAACTGTCTCGTAGATGTTCACCAAGGTGTCCTTTTAAGCACTGGTGAGGCAACCCTAAAGTTCCATCAAAGCTCTTCATGTAGCACGGGACGACGATATTAGGCGCAATGAATTCGTCCGGGAATTCAAGTATTTTAGACACACCCCTCGGAAGTACGGTGCGTTTGTTCTTTATTCTTTCGGAAACTATACTGAGGTGAAAAAAAGATCAATAATAATACCATTGCGTTACCAACCGGGCGATTTATATGCCTGGTTTCGAAAACATGCTCGACCTTTGATTCAATCCTAGTGGCTGGATCGGTGAAACCGAAGCCTGGGTGCGACCCATTGAAATTACATTGCGGGGCTCGCGAGGATTCGGAAAGCGATGTGGAGTTTAATCGTCTCTTCTTTGCCCCGTCTGGAGCACGGATCCCCACTGTTGTGCGTGATTTCTTTTCCGAACTCATTCCCGACTCCGGGATACCTTACCGATACCGAACTTTACCGAACCTTCCCGAGACGAGTCTGGGCTAGTAGTCTAGACTATGACGTAGTGGTAATGAGGCTTCCGCATGGACCTGTAGCATATATGACGCATCCTCATTGTAACCATGAGTTAGTAACGTGTAGTATAGTATATAAGATCCCTGTATTGTAGCATAGTTTCTCCAGTTTGGAATCATAACCTTTACCTCATTTTGAGTGTTTGGGCTGATACTGAACTCTTCGCATCTCGCATCGTCGTTGTTGTCTTTGAGGCACAACATTATTCCAAACTCTCATCAGTTCCCTATCACCCACTCTCTCGCCCGCACTTTGCGAAGTCTTCCCGTGTTTCGTATCATACCCGGCCTCCAGGGTTAAGGAGTGTAGTGTCTTTGTTCGTTTCGATTAGCGCACATAGTATTCGATTCCCATAGTGGGTCGTTGCTAGCCGACGCAAAGAAACGTCCACCCAAAGTTCCCCACGTAGTCAGGGGCTGGTTAAGCACCAGGCAAAAGCTTGTAGCAGCTATCGCGCTGCGTGTAGAGGTCGTCCGCCTCTTGATAAATAAGGATAAAGTTGCTGCTGGGTAAATCCCCCGCGTCATAGAGCACTAGACCGGCTTGTCCCCGTTGAGAGGACTACCTGTTCACGTGATCACAGGAATTGTCACGTCGTTACGCTTGACGTATCAAGTAGTCCGTAGCCAGGACTTTTCCGGTTCCTCCCCCCTCCGACACTCCCGAGGTACCGGCTACCTCACCTCCACTTCCGAGAGCCGCGTGGACTTTCCCGGCTTTCACTAAAAAGAAAAGATTCCTCCCATCCGAAGAAATGTCGTCGACAGAGAGCTCTCTGTTCGACGGAACGCCCACCCCATCTACCTCTATACTCCGCACCTCCCCGACGATCCCTTCAAAGCCCACGTTGTCTGTGTTCAGCAGACGACCTCACCGTCATGTCGATGTAAGGGATCGACAAGAATTACCCGGCGTAGCATCATCTATGCATGCGCACATGTCCGCCTTGTCGTCCCCAGGGCAGACATCCCCCAAGTCCTTTCTTAAAGGCAAAAGAAAAGACGAGTCTTCGGACTCAGGATCAGAGTCTTCCGGGTCAGAAGCAAAAAGACGACCCCGAGTTCAACTGCCGGCTCGGCAAAGCGGCAACAACAAGATCGGGAAGTCGATATTCCCGAAACCGGATTTCTTCTCCGGAGAAAAGGAGAAATTCCAGGCCTGGATCTCGACCTGCCTGGTCTACATCACGGGATTCGAGACGATGCCGTCAGAGCATCAAATGATAATGATCACCATCTCGTTCATGAGAGGTGACAACGCAGCGGGCAGATATGCCACGCTTTACACAAGGAAGGCCTTTATGGGCCAAGGATTTCCAACGTTCGCTGAGTTTCTCGCGAACTTAGAAATGAACTTTATGCCGGCGGCCGTAGCAGCGCAGGCAGCTGAAAAGTTAAGGACGCTACGACAAGGATCCACCGAAACGGTGGAAGACTTCTTCACCAAAATGGAACAATTGGTGATAGAAGCAGAAATGGACCTGGTCTCAAATGGCCGGGAACTCGTAGGGATCGCCAGGCGCGGTCTAAAAAATAGAATAGTGGAACAAGTGGAGACGACAAGGTCTTCATTGCTAGACAAAGTCCACGACTACGGTCGATGGAAAAAGGCCCTGATCCGTGCGGATCAGGTGATAAACGAAATAGATGCCCGCAAGAAGCAACAGGGCATCGTAACATTCACGAATCGGCCCAACCAGCCCTTTCGCAACAAGGACGCTTCGGCGTCGAAGTCTACTGGTGCAGTGGCACCTCAACAAACCACTACCGCCGCTACCCCCTACGCGGCACCAAACCCACCGCGAGCCGAGGTCACTTCCGGTTCCGGTGCACCTATGGACCTCAGTCAAGCGAGGGCTAGCGGCATTTGCCGAAAATGCGGACCGGGCTCTACGTGGCCTTGTCCAAAACACCCATTCACGCCCCGACGGCAACAGATGAGGGCAATGGTAGGCACATATGAAGTGCGCTACACAAAAGAAGAAGGAGAGGCGCTGGCTAAACAGCTGAAAGAGCAGGGTTTTGGTTCGGGAGAGTAGAAAGGTCGCCTACTTCTCCTATTATATCACACAATAAGACACTTGTATTTAAAGATACAAAAATAAGTAACAGGTTTACAACTTTAAAGTGTGATGAGACCACCCAAGAAACCGATAAGGCGTCCGGAAACGGCGCGGCTGCGAAAGCAGTACTTAATTCCGAGTCGGAAAGGAAAACTCCGGTAATACCGGAAGGATATGAAGTCCTCGATGAGGCACCAATTATCAATGCCGTGCAAATGCATGTTCCTGACGGCATTGATATGAGAATAATGGCTCAGATGCGAGCCCAACAAGAGGAACAAGAAAGATCCGCGATACTTCCAAGTACCACATGTTCGGGAACGGAAGTACGGTCGGAAACAAGTCCGGTAAAACCGGAAAGAAAGAGAAAGCGAACGTGGTTAAACACGGTCGACCCCTGGTCCGTAGAATGGATTCAGGAAGGTCTTAAAGGTGAAGACAAAGCCCGAAAGATCAAACACCTCAATTCGTTTGTACATGAAAGTAGACGAGTAGAGGTTAATGAAGAACTCGTGGATCAGCTCAGAGAAATGACCACAGAACAAGCGTACATGTCGATCAGGGAATTACAACATAAACCCCGATATGTACAAAGGAATAAAAGTGGCAAATCCTTGTCGCTAAATGTAGAGCTGACAACGCTTCAAAATGTAGTGTTGAAAGCACATGTATTGATCGACTCCGGATGTACCGGATCGATTATAAACCAGGGATACGTAGACAATAATAAGATCTCGACGTTTCCGCTTCCGAGACCAATTCCGGTCTACAACGCCGATGGAACCTTAAACCAAGGAGGAACCATCAAAGAATATGTACTCGTCGAAATAAAAATCGGCGAACATAACGAACAAATAGCCTTGGCGGTATCTCAGACCAAGACACACGACATTTTCCTCGGATTTGATTGGCTTAAAAAGCACAACCCTAATATAAACTGGAGAGATGGATCAATGCACTTCGAATGCAAAGATCATCTTCCCCAGTTACAAGAAACCGAGGAAGACGAAGAAAGACACCCTGAGTACGCCGTCCGATACCAAGATGGCGAAAGGCTGTTTGAGTTAGACTACGAGACATATACAAGAAATGTGTCTACTGACGTAGCTGCGGCAGCCAATGCCGAAAAACAAAAACAAGGATTTGAGGACGTAGTCCCAAGTCATTATCACGAGTACAAAGATGTATTCGATAAGGAAAATTTTGACGAGTTACCGCCATCCCGACCATGGGATCATGCCGTCGAAATCCTGCCCGGAGATCACGTGGTAGATTGTAAAACATATAATCTATCTCTGGCAGAACAGAAAGAGCTTGATGTCTTCATAGAAGAAAATCTGACGTCAGGAAGGATAAGACCGTCCAAGTCGCCCTTCGCGTCCGCATTCTTCTTCATAAAGAAAAAAGACGGAAAACTCTGACCGGTACAAGATTACCGGAAACTAAATGCGATCACGGTAAAAAACAGATACCCGTTGCCGTTGATCTCAGAGTTGGTGGATCTGATAAAAGACGCCAACTACTATTCTAAATTTGACATCCGATGGGGATACAATAATATTCGGATGAAAGAAGGAGACGAATGGAAAGCAGCCTTCCGCACCAACAGGGGGTTGTTCGAACCATTAGTCATGTTCTTTGGATTGTGTAACTCTCCGGCCACATTCCAAACAATGATGAATCACATCTTCCGAGATCTGATAAATCGGAGAAAGATCGTCGTATATATGGACGATATTCTGATCTTCTCGAAAACACTTGAGGAGCATCGACAAATAGTCCGAGAAGTACTTAAACTTCTCCGAGAAAACAAACTCTATCTGAGACACACGAAGTGTGAGTTTGAAAAGAATGAGACGGAGTTTTTGGGTTTGATCGTCTCAAATAATACCATAAGAATGGACCCACACAAGGTGGAAGCGGTCACGGAATGGCCAATTCCGAAAACGCAAAAAGAACTCAGAGGTTTCCTTGGGTTTTTGAACTTTTACCGGCGCTTTGTGCAAGATTTCGCCAAAGTTGCCAAGCCACTTAATGCGCTAACAAGCGTTAAAAAGGAGTTTGAGTGGACTCCGCAATGTCAAGAAGCTTTCGACAAATTGAAGCTTATCTTGACATCCGCACCGGCACTAGGAATGCCACTAGATGACGGCCAATTTAAAGTCGAAACCGATGGATCATGCATCGGAATTGGGGCCGTCCTGTCTCAAAAACAAGGCGAATTGTGGAGACCTATCGCATACATATCAAGGTCTCTAAATGATGGCGAAAAGAATTACCACGCATCAGATCTCGAGATGTTGGCAATTATATTCGCCCTCCAAGAATGGCGCCATTACCTATTAGGCGCCCCGCAGTTCCGAATCCTTACCGATCATCGGAACCTAAGCTTCTTCCGTTCGCCCCGGGACTTGTCATACCGACAAGCACGCTGGCAACAGTTTATTCAGGAATATAATTTCGTTATCGAACACAGACCTGGAAAAACCAATCCAGCGGACCCTCTGTCCCGGAGGCCAGACTATGAGAAGGGGGTAGTTGATGTCAACAAGGATAAAATACTACTTCCCGAAAAACTTTTTGTCAATGCGATACAGCTGTCGGATCGCAAAGAAATCGAAGGAGTGCTAAAAGAGTGGCACGATCACCCGACAGTGGGACATCCCGGCATTAAAGGGACAATCGAACTGGTCAAGAGAACATATGAATGGCCAGGAATGAACAAGGACATTGAAACATATGTCAAGGGATGCGACAAATGTCAGAAAACAAAGTCCATCCAACAAGGAAAGAGAACTCCGTTAACTCCAAACGAAGTTCCAAATAGACCATGGGAGATTATTTCGGTAGACATCATAGGACCGGTACCGGAATCACAAGGAAAGAATGCGATCCTGACCATCGTAGATCGCTTCACAAAAATGGTCCATTTAGCACCTGTAAACACGTCGATTACGTCGAAAGGAGTAGCGGCAATCTTTAGAGATCAGGTGTTTAAATTACACGGAGTCCCTCGGAAAATCATTTCCGATAGAGGACCACAATTTGTGTCGTCATTCATGCGAGACTTGTACGAATTACTACACATAAAAGCCAATCCGTCCATGGCTTATCATCCTCAAACCAATGGACAAACGGAAAGAATCAACAAAGAGGTTGAACAATATCTGCGGTTGTACGTAAACCACAGACAAACAGATTGGACAGAATGGCTGAGCATGGCTGAATTCGCTCATAATCAGCGTATGACTCGAGCCACCGGATATAGTCCATTCGAGTTAAATTTCAGACAAAATCCGGAAATCATTCCAACCGGAAAAGCGGTTCGGAACCCAAGTGCCCAGGAATTCTCGACACTCATGCGAGAAAACCTAGAAAAGGCAAAAAAAGCCTTAACAAAGACCGCCGACACCATGAAGCAGTTCTATGACAAAGGAACTCGGAAGTCGACCGAGTATAACAAGGGAGATTTGGTCCTTCTGGATGCAGACAACATCCATACAGATCGACCCATGAAAAAGTTCAACGATAAGAGGTATGGACCCTTTAAAGTCCAGAAGAAAGTAGGACCGGCAGCCTACAGATTACACCTGCCGAAAGGATGGAAGAAAATATATCCAGTCTTCCACGAATCCCTTCTTCATCCCTACAATACGCCCTCCTTCACCTCCCAGAAACCCGCTCCTGTTCCGGGAGTCATTATCCGAGACGTTCCGGAACACGAAATTGAGGCCATATTAGACTCACGGATAAACAAGTCAAACCAGGTCGAATACTTAGTATCCTGGAAAGGTTTCCCTCGTGAAGAAAACGAGTGGAAAAAGTCATCCGAGATGAAGCAGGCGATCTCCCTCGTCAGCGAATTTCACAAGGAAAATCCTAGTGCTCCGAAATCGGGAGCACATATCCGAATACCCTTACTCCCTCCTTCCGAAATCCGAGTATCGGAACAAGTTTCCGATGACAATTCCGAATCATGTCCCTGTTCCGCCTGTACCCCTGGAGCAGTCCCTCTCTTTTCTCTCCCGGAGTTCAAGGAACTCCAGAAATCGTATATAACACTGCCTGATGAGATGTTCGACATTCCTTCGTTCAACGAGGACGTTGAAGTCTGAAAAGGGGGTAAATGTTGTGCGTGATTTCTTTTCCGAACTCATTCCCGACTCCGGGATACCTTACCGATACCGAACTTTACCGAACCTTCCCGAGACGAGTCTGGGCTAGTAGTCTAGACTATGACGTAGTGGTAATGAGGCTTCCGCATGGACCTGTAGCATATATGACGCATCCTCATTGTAACCATGAGTTAGTAACGTGTAGTATAGTATATAAGATCCCTGTATTGTAGCATAGTTTCTCCAGTTTGGAATCATAACCTTTACCTCATTTTGAGTGTTTGGGCTGATACTGAACTCTTCGCATCTCGCATCGTCGTTGTTGTCTTTGAGGCACAACACCCACTTTTCGACACAACTATGATCCGATATGTCACCATACTGCTGCAGATACATCTGTCTTCTCTGTGAAAATGTTAGATCATCTTCGGCGACAGTGGATAGTTGAAGTGCATACAGAAGATTAGAGCATCGTGAGCATGAGCTTTCTCGTGGCGACCTAGCAACGTCACGCAGCTCCGACTAACGCGTCCATTTCTTCATCCGTTCCCGTGGTTTAACGGCCATGTTTACTTTACAAGCACTCCTGTTCTTGCTTGCCATCAGCCTCTCTGTCGTGGGCGCGACGCCCCTCATCTTCACCACCAGCGTATGCTCTGCTTTAGAACCAAATTCAACACGGATTGCCCTCTCGGTGTCGTCGAGGAGGACCGTACTTGTACACAGGCATTCGAGAATAACGTCACCCATCTCGTCAAACGAAATTGGGCTAGTATCGTGAACGGAGTAGTAGAATATCCTGCTCAAGTTGGTGTAGGCAGCCCCACTGCAGAAAGTATGTGGATTATTCGTCTATATGAGTTTTCGAACTAATATGGGGCTAAAAACACCCTCATAGTTGATACCGGAAGCACCAGTACCTGAGTGGGAGCCGGCCAGCCGTATGTGCAGTCAAGGCACTGGTAGGAGCGTTGTGTGTTTTCTACTGTTCTGACTTTTTTTTTTCGTTAGTTCTAAAAGGTAGACCTAGTCGGTGTCCTATCGTGATTCTGCACAGTTCTCTGGCGAGGAGTGTATGCTCGGTTCCGACTTGGTCACTTGGTGATTGTGAGTCAATCCGTCGGAGTTGCTAGCTGGAGCACGGGATTCACAGGCTATGATGATGTCCTTGGCGTTGGCCCTGCCGACCTTTAAAGGGACCCGGTCAAGAACACTCTTTGGGTCCCTACAGTGGCCGATAATCTTCTCCCGCGGGGGACAATTTCGGAAGAGGTGTTTGGTATCTATTATGTTCCAGTGTTGTAATCGAACCCCGGTCCCTGGTGGCACACTCACCTTTGGTTGTATAGACGATTCGGCCATTACCAGCTCAGCATCTCCTACGACGGCAAACCCTGCATACAATTTCTGGGTTACCGGACCAATCTACCTCCTACGGCTGCACCACAATCGTGCTGGAGATTATTGGAATCGTGGACAGTGGTACTCTCTTTATCCTCATTGCCGCGGGTGAGTTGTTTGTCGAGAACGAGCAAGCGCACTCTAATACTTCGTGCTTTCAAGACGCATATAGCGAGTACAAGTCTGTGACGGGCGCCATGTTGGACCAGGCCACAGGTATGCTCATGATCACGTCCTCGCAATATGAAAACTTGCAGACGCTGTCGTTCATCATTGGTGGAACGTCGTGCGACCTCATGCGATTGGAGGTAGTTCTGGGTCCATCCACTTGAGCGCGATTTGGGTTCGGGGCTTGACTTGATCGGCGACTATATGTTCCTGTTCGTACACTTTTCCCCGTGGTGCTGACGATGCGACCTTTTCAGTGAACTCTATTAGAGCGTGTTTGATATTACAAACAACCAGATTGGTTTCGTGTCCAGTGCTTACGCTGGGTCGACCACGAGCCAAAGTAATAATTGTGTCAAGCTATCAGTCATGAATGCTAGTAGGTTTTTTGCGGATGTTTCGTTGGAAAAGTGGTTCTTGTGTGCGTCGAGGAGTACTTCGTATTTGGGTACAGATATATCAAAGGAAAGGATGTGACGATGACGGACGAGTGTACGAAACCAAAGCGTTTGACGATGGACATGTCTGGTTGGTTCCCAAGTGATGGAGCTTCCTGTATCAATCACCAGAATGTCTATGACCTCATATTTAACTTGTAATAGACGAATGATTCTATCGCGGCTCGGAGGCCACTGATACTTACTTGAGCGGTCGACTATGAAAGGGGCTTTGGTCGCAAAGTTGAAAGTACCCGAACTACGAGTAAATTCTACGGATATAAACCCCATTAGCATGCGGGGTTTTTTTCCCGGAAAGCCACAATGGCGACTGCACCGACTGGCAACTGCCCGAGCTAGTCCGAAGTTGCGGTATTATTTCACGGAGTATTGTGATGGAGTCCACTTTCACTTTTCCATCATCTCGTTTTCCTTTACCTTGTCGTACGTTAGAACCCTTGCTGGTCAATCAATGATGACTCACCTGAAAATTAACAGAGAAAGAAAACCCTATTCTGTAGATATCTTTCATCCCCTGTGCAGCACAGGTGAAGGAAGAAATTTACGGAATAGGGTGTACTATCAACATATTCCACTCTGCCTTCCCGACGTAAGTATCCCTCACAGGCAGTTCGCAGTTTGCGATCCATCTACTCCTAAGTTGATAACAGCCCTCTTGGGGTTGCATTCATTTTCTCTTCTCAAAACCCATGTTTTCTATGAAAAGTAACATTTCAATCTTGACATCTCGAGTGCGATCAGGAGGAAATATAGAAGGGTAAGACGATTGACAGAATCGAGTGTGAGAATGACTAGAACATATAACAAGCACTTTAGTTGTTGTTTGACTCAGTGTAAGCCGTGTTTGCGAAGCCAATTTGCTTGTTGGCGGTATCCAAGACGGTATAGTAGCGTTCACTGAAGAGATTTCTCAGGGCGAAGCATCGAAAGGAGAGATGAAAGCGTGCACGCACAGGAAGGCGTACCCATTGATCAAATTGAGCCCAGACCCCGAGACGGAACCAATATCAGCGATGACAAGGTAAATCCCTCCAGAACTGCCTCCGATCGCTGAGTTGAGCGACCGCGGCCAGATTTGGGCATTGGGCGAGAGGTTATGGGGTATTTCATCAATGATGAACGAAAGTGTCTGTAGGTCGTCGTACTGCGAGGATGAGATCATGAGCATATCGGTGGCCTGATCGAGCGTGCCACCCGTCGCGGACTGGTACGCGTTGAATGCATCTGTAGAAGCATATAATGTCAGATCACACTTGATTGTTCGGCCTCCACAAACAACTCACCCGTGGCAATGAGGATCAGGGTGCTGCCGGTGTCAACGACACCAGGAGTCTCCGGCAGAATTGTGGTGCCTCCGTAGGATATCGACTGGTTGATGCCCCAGTACTGGGAGGCAGGGGAGGTCGTTGTGAGTGAGACATATTGCACCGGGCCGGTAATGACTGAATCATCCACGCCACCAAAGGTCAGCTCGCCACCAGGGTTGGATTCTGAATCCGGGACGAAATAGATACCGAGCACCTCTTCCGATATCTTGCCCTCTGAGAAAAGATTACCCATCTCCGTAGATACCATATTCGTGTTGCTGATCGTGCCCTCGCTAAGGTCCGCAGGGCCAAGACCAAGAATACCATCGTAATTTGGGAATCCAGTCACCGAGTTTGCAACCCCAATGGACTGGCCTGAGACCACCAAGCCGGAACCAAGCGTGACGGTATCTACATACATCTCGCCAGATATCTGTGCAGAACCATAGGTCACTGACTGATTTTACACTTCAGACCCCACGAAAATAACATGAAAACTCTGAGAACATACGAAAGTGTTGCCAGTGTCTCGACTATTGCTAGTCTGGACGTATGGCTGGTTGGCTCCCACCCAAGTGATGGAGCTTCCGGTATCAACCACTAGTGTGTCTAAGACCCCATACAATTTAGCTCTTGTACTTCATATATAGCCGGATGATAAACGTACATTCTGTCGCGGGGCTACCGACACCGACTTGAGCAGTATACGCCACTGCGCTGTTTACGATGCTAATCTCCTCACTGGTACTCGGTTTGCTCAAACGACCGACTTTCTTCTTGAGAGCTTTGGCACGAGCGCGGTCCTTCTCGACGACGCTGAGAGGGCCGTCGGCGTTGAACTTGGTCGAGAAACGAAGAGTAGCCTTTCCAGTGCTACGGGTGACGGGTGTCGCACCCACGACACAGAGGCTGATGAGAGCCAAGAAAAACAGAAGGGCTTTCGAAGAGAACATGGGGATACATCCAGAGGACTGAGATGGTCTTCTACAACCAATCATGGCCTCTTAAGTAAATACTATGGGCTTCCCTCTTCCGAAGCATGCTGTGATGCGGCGTCATTTGTTGTAACATGTGAACGAGCAGAGCCTGCATGTGGTTTCCAGGTGTGCGAGCAAGACCTGAATTATTCTCCTGGTTCCTCGTACTTACCAAACAGCTGTGCGCCGAAGAAGTGTGATCCTAGAGACCATCCGATGGTTACGTTCAAAGCACTCATGTGCCACTCCAGAGTCCAGTGGCAGACGCCGCAAGCACAATTGATATATGCGGCGGATAAATTGATGAATATTTCGGACTGAGCCAAAAGTGAATGTCCTGACAACTGTATCTGAGTGAATATCTTTTTTTCGAGGGAGTCACTGGCGAGCGCACCACGTCAGCATTTACATAATAATTGTCACGAAAATACTCTGGACTACTCACATACTCGTAAGCGCACTTCCAATGGCCCCATCGCAGGCGTGCTCAACAAAGTGAAGTTCATGTCCAAAGGACTCGACCAACACGACTATTGCTCGACGGACAAAATTAGATCGGATCAGGTTGGGCGCGATTCGGTTTCAACAGGGGTCGATACCGCTCCTACGAAAACGATTCTGGACACTGTCAGAGCGTTGGAACTCTTTGGAACTCCGTGTCCATACAGTACGTTTCAACCATCCTCCAGAGTCTCGTTTCTGAGTGTCAATTCACTGGTTAAACGGACATCTATTCCATCTGTCACGTGAGCTGCAAAGTCGAAGGAGGATCTATCCACGTCCCACGTGCGGCGTCGCCGGGCACAATCTTGGACACAGAAACACACCTGCGTCTATTCGTAGTATTTGTGCGCATGGACCCCAGACATATCCGATTCTCGTGTGATCGAGGATGAGTTGAACTTGGCACAGGTTTACTATCCATATATGCGACGTGACTTGTTGCATACGTGCGCGGCATCTGGAAGCTCCAGCAGGTATTTGAGTAAAATAGGGGCTCTCGCTCTGACTAGAAAATGCATGTACTTGTCAGAACCGAGTCTGGACTCTGGACCGCTGAAAGAGTCGCCATGCGACATTCCGCCTTGGGTTGAAACTCGACATTTCATCAGGCACACTTGTTCGAAAACAACTTGTGCATTGAAGAGCAACGTCCACGGATCTTCAAGTGGATGTGTCTGCACCACGAGAACCAAGAGATGCAGCGCAAGTGTGGCTTCATGTTCTGGTCGTTGGTCCGCCAAGGATTGAGGACAAGGCCTTGTAGAGAGAATTTCGAGTGTAAAACAGAGAGGACAGTCCAGGTGACAGTGGGCGATACCATATTCTGGTACGGGGGATTGTGCATGGCGTGCATAGGAGTAATTCAGTGGATATGGACGACCTACTTGCCCGTTTAAAAATGGCGGAAGGCCACTCCTAATGCGTAAATCTGGTCACGGCCACTCAACACGGTGACCTCTGGTTCCATTTACCCTATTGTCAAGGATATTAGGCACCAGAAGAGATGCGGCCTGGGCCTTAACCAGGCTGAGGTACACCTTCCTGTGAGTGCTCGCTTGTTACTTGTTTAGAGCAGTTTTACCTGTAAGGACGGTTCTTTCTCTTCATCATTTTCATGATTGTACTTGATTTTTCATCACACTCGACTCGAAGTTTGGAATCCATGAAATACGTTTCATGCTTTAGTGTCCAGTATTTACATATGATAGACAGGGGGACGGGTAAGGAAGAGTGAGCGAACGCGCACCACCTGAAGGGAAGAGCAGGTCAGGGAGAGAGCGAACCACAAACAGCACAATACGCACCACACACAGGGGAAAGACATCAGGTGAGCGAATTACAAACAGCACGACATACCAGAACACGTACCGCCTGGAGATTGAGCAATTCATTAAATACCCGAGGCTGGCAGTCTACATGATCTGCTTGCGTAAGCAGGCTGTGCGATTCGAGGCGCCGCCTGGATCATCGGCCCCTATTGATTTGCTATATAAACGAAAAAAAGGATCACTCCATCCGAAGCAAAATGTGGTTTGCAATCGCACGCTTCATTCGGAAACGAAAAGCGCGAAAGGCAAAGGCCCGGGAGTCGATGCAGGCGGATGCTAGTCAGGCATGTCTGACGTTTGCTTGTCTTCTGCTGGGACCGACGGCTGACCAACCGACTCAAAGGCTTCTTCTTCAGACCCGTTACAGTCTCGGGAGACGACTCGGAGGACTCGACGGCAGCAAAGAGGAGCTACGTAGCATCGGGCATCGGGGATACTAGTGGCCACGGTGGGTGACGCAAGAATGACTGTCTAATCGCTTCCCTAGTGCGCCGAGTAATAGGAGGTAATTAGTCAGTGGTATTACATAAACATGTTCCAGCTGATAGACATTCGTCGTCTCTTCACTGATCTCATTTTCGACAACGTAATGGATTGCTTTCTCAGTTTTACCGTTCTGGACGAATCCAAATCCGAGTATTTGCATGTTGCTCAGGCTGGCACCCTATCGCAATGATCTAGTGATATACGGAACGCAGCAGCCATCTCCTTGGTCATCATTAACGGTTCCTTCTCCCCTAGTGCTTTGAAGGGCATGCCAATGGGGCCACATGAGATTACATGTTCTGTCATCACTGCAAAGAGCCAGGTAGCACTGGTGAGGAATGGCGGTACGTGGGTCTGCAGTAAGACTGTTGCTTGTAACTTTACTGGTAATGCTAACGCTGACAATCGCGTTTAGTACTAGTTTGCCAGCTTCGGTCTTAGAATTTCCCCGGATCTGGTCATGACAACTTTCAAAAAACAAGACGGTACATATATCTGTATTCTTGACGCCGGCTTCCCATGAATAGAATGGGACCTCATGTTCGGCGGTTTCGATGTCAATCTCAGTGAAGTACGCCCCAAATTTCACGTCGTATCTTGCGTGCAAATTCTAGGGAACTGATCAATCAGTTTCGCATGGGAATATGTACTATTTTCCTTCTGGGTGAAACCGGCGCCACACTTATTCTTGTCCGCGAGTATCGTGTTGACGTCGAGGGCTATGCCCATGCTGATGCGTCTTTTCGAAACATAGGAATGGCGTTCCAAACCTAATGAGTGGACACCAGTACAGGCTTTCTAATCATCATCACACCTTCGCAGTAGGTCAACCTGGGGACACCGATGTTGGAGAATGAGGGTACATCTTGCGACCTCATTCCGAGCGCACAAATATATAGTCGCAGCCAACATCAGTTTCCCAGCTGTTCAATTGATTGACGTTCCTGTACAACAACCTTCCACATGTATGTCCACGAATGGGCACTCACGTTTCGTTACGTGTGGGGAGCGTTTAGGACAGGCCACTCCATGTGTTGAGTTCGCAGAAACCATGTCACCACGTACGAACTAGAGGATGGATGTAGTCAATTGTAGACTTGGATATGGGTGCAATGGATGGAACGAATTCCAGCACTAGAGCAAATGGGAACTTCCTCTTAATGGACTGCCGAAATGTCTAGGAGCTGATGGAGGGATTGGTGAGCTGTGATTAATTGCTGTAACGTGTTGAAGTGATCGATCAGTGGCGCACTTTGATGGTGAGAGTTTGTTTTTCTTTATTTAGTACTTTGTCTCGGGCCGATATTTCCACATTGGTTGATTCCTTCCATTCTCCAATGGACGCGCCAGTATGTCGTTCCGTACAGCACGACCCTGTAGCTAAGTGCGGACAAAATATGCTGCTCAGAACCTTCACTCAAAGTGGCGTGAATCAATTTAGGTTCAGAAACGTTTTGCCTCTATCATTTTTTTTTTTCATTCCAGTGTAATCCCGGGATTTGTGCACATGCTTGGGCTGTACCACATGACCTCCGGATGCATGTGAGTATGGAAAGCGATGTCATTGTCCAGGGTTGAATCATTGTGTGTACTCTTCGCTTCATCCATTCGATTCGATCACCGATCATCTAGTCTTGGGCGCTCAGTCTCCGTGATTATCGCCGTACTCATTTTTTCGCCCCGCTATGCACACACACAAGACATGATAGGAGTACTCGGAATAATATGGAGGAGTATGATCGTCTCATCTTTGCTCCGTATAGATTCAGAGGCATTAATGCTTATCGACGCAGGTAATATGATCCAAGTTTCGTTACTCCATTAGGCGCCCTTGTCAACAAAACATCTTCTATCAAAATAAACTTCGTTATCTTTGGCGCGCCGCGTGCATCAGGTCAGAATGTACTGGAAATCAAAGGACCGTACGTATCTTTCGTTTTCCCTATCTAGCCATGGCAGCTTTAACAAACATGTGGGGCCGTACATCCTCGAATGCCCACAACAATGGAAATAACAACCTGCCAACTCATGCCGTTCCAGTCGACGCGTGCTCCTATCCACTCGTCCGCGTGGAACGTTCCCCGCAACAACAGAACGTATGATCACGTACCGCATTGGGACGCCATCGGAAAGAGGGGGTCCACAATATTTAAGAGACCTCGAATCGATCTGGAAGACCTCAGTCCTCTGGATACATCGTCATGTTCCCTTCGAAGGCACTCCTATCCTTGATCCTCATCAGCCTCTCCGTCGTCGGCGCGACACCCATCACTCGTAACACCGGGAAGGGCACGCTTAGCTTTGCGACCAAGTTCAACGTCGAGGGCCCTCTCAACATTGCCGAGAAGGACCGTGCTCGTGCGCAGGCTCTCAAGAGCGGCCATTTGGGGAAGCGCAGTGGCGACGTCAGTGCCGTGAACACCGCTGTGACATACACCGCTCAAGTCGGTGTCGGTAGCCCCGCAACAGAGTGTATGTGGATCATTCGTCCGTAAGGGGCATACGAACTAAATGAGGGACCACAGACACCCTTCTGATTGATACCGGAAGCTCCAACACCTGGGTCGGAGCCAATCCAAGTAACCCGTACGTCCAAACCAGTACCAGTCAAGACACTGGCGACACTGTCGTATGTTTTCTTAATTTCACACGTTTGCGTTAGTTCTAAATGGTGGATTTAGTCAGTCTCATATGGATCTGGAAGCTTCTCTGGAGAGGAGTATACAGATACTGTCACGCTTAGTTCCGACTTGGTCATCACGCAGCAGTCCATTGGGGTTGCCAGTACAGCCAGCGGATTCCAAGGTGTTGATGGTATTCTCGGCGTTGGCCCTGCCGACCTGACGCAGGGTACGGTAAGCAACACGGGCACGGTCCCTACGGTGACGGACAACCTTTACTCGCAAGGCACTATCTCCGAAGACGTGCTCGGAATTTATTATGTTCCAGCCTCTGAATCCAACAGCGGTGGCACGCTCACCTTTGGTGGTGTGGACGACTCTTTCGCGAGCTCTGTGCAATATGTTCCGCTCACGACGACTTCCCCTGCATCCCAGTATTGGGGCATCAACCAGTCAATCTCCTACGGCGGCACCACGATCTTATCGGAGACTGCTGGTATCGTCGATACTGGCACCACCCTCATTCTCATCGCCTCTGGTGAGTTATTTGTCGAGACCGATCGACGGCTCTGACCTCAAGTACCTTCACAGATGCATTCAGTGCATACCAGCAGGCGACAGGTGGTACGCTCGACCAGACCACAGGTCTGCTGGAGATCTCGTCTTCTCAATACGCCAACTTGCAGACGCTCACGTTCAACATCGGCGGAACGTCCTACAATCTCAGTCCTAATGCGCAAATTTGGCCTCGGTCGCTCAACTCGGCGATCGGAGGCAGCTCTGGGTCTATATATCTCGTCGTCGGCAGCAACGGTACCCCCTCGGGTTCTGGGCTTGACTTTATCAACGGATATACCTTCCTGTGCGTGCTCGATTTTTTTATACATTTATTGGTTTGATTCTCAGGATGACCTTTCTCTAGTGAACGCTACTACAGCGTTTTTGATACCAGCAACAACCAAGTCGGCTTCGCGTCCACGTCTTACACCGATTCGACCAGCAATTAAGGTACAATACGATTTCAAGATGTCGATTTAAAGACATTTCTTTCTATTCGCTCTTTTATATGTGTGTACAGGACGTGTTGTATATTCGCGCTGTAGATCCGTGACAAGAAAAAAAACTTTCGACCTCACTACTCTGCTTTTCGTTTTGTTCGTCGTGCTCGAGATATCGAGGTGGATGAAATACATCTGATGTTTTAGGATGTTTATTTACTTATCGTGATGGAATTGAAATCTCTTCCGCCAGAAGACGTAGTCAGAACGAAGTCGCTCGACCACTGAAACACTTGTGCGACGTTCTGCTTTCGCTGAAACTCGAAATGCTAGTCCAAGGCTCACTACCAACAGCATCAAACTGAAGACGTAAGTTACTTTTCGATTGCTATGAGATCCGAATTAGCACTTGGTGCTCGTTGGTTGACGTGATCCGGGAGTAAAGAAAGAGGGTCATTGTTTCGTGCATGCGCCACTCAAGGAGAACTCGAGAGAGGACCTGAATTTATTACGTTACAAGCGTACGTACATTTGTGATGACTGTCTGTCATCGATATGGATGATCATGAGTAATTATTATCCCGTTATTTTTAGAAACTTCAGAACGTGTTCAAGTCCGCTCAAGAATGTGTCTCCAATATCTTGTACGTCGATTTATTCTTTCTTCGCGGTATCTTGAATATATCCGTCGTGCCTGTGCCCATGTCCATACCAGTGCGGGTGCCCATGCCCACCTAGATCAATCTCCTCTATCCATGATACATGGCCGAGTGGTAGAAAAACGATGCCATACCGAGGCAAGACCTCCCTAAGAACCAAATTTTGCAATTATACTATAGAGAAGGGCGAACCATCAGCGTTTATCAAAAGAAAGATGAATCAAAGTTACTGCCTTGTGCATTGAAGAGCAACGTCCACGGATCTTCAAGTACGGAGGCGTCCGCACCGCCATCGGCGTTTACGAGAGCCAAGAGGTGCAGCACGAGGATGCCTTCTCGTTTTTGTCGTCGGTCCGCCGAGGATCGTGGGTGAGCACGTCGAAGAACTATCTGCTGAAACATTCTTGGCAATACATGTACCTTGCTCTGGTAATCACCAGCTACTCGGCCACAGCAGTCGTTTTCCTCTTCCCGGCACCTCTTATCGAATGGACTGCACGAGTTGGAATAAGTCGGGAAGAAAACGCGAGACAGTGAGATGCACCGCCGCGTTCAGCATTTCGAGTGCGCCCGGGACGACCGATTGCGCATGGTATACATCAGAGTGACTTGAATGTGGATGACTTGCCTGCACATAGCCAGGAACGTCGCGCAAAAATGACCAATTTCCAGTATATGTCTCGCCGGGTGCACTCAGAGGATCATCCCTAGTATGACGACGTGTGCTCTCAGCGCAGTTGCAAGCCAATACGTCTCGCGCAATCGGATACCTGTCAGCCGGTCGACGAATGGTAGGGTGTACTCCCAGGAAGATTCGTTTCGCAAGGATAGAAGCGTGTCCGAGACGATGTAGGTAACAATTGCAGAACACTTTGACTCTACGATCCCCACACAGCAGACACCAGGACTCAAGCACTTGCACCTGAGGTGCGAAACGATTTGATGCTTGAAAACATGGATCGGTTATCAAAAATATTTAATAGATATCTTAAGTAGGAATTTAAATATTTTTCTTACATATCTTAATGCTAGGAGCCAATCAGAGGAGAGTATTCCCTGCAGACGAATGCGGTATCCAGATTCGGATTAGGCGGTGCCACCTTCAGATTGCATCAGCTTTGGAAGATCGCTCGACGAAACTGAACGCGGTGTTGATTACCCGATTTTTTCGGTGAGAAGGGTTATCCTCTACCGAAGCGACTGTTTGCGACAATTTGGAGGCATGGTCAGACATGAGCTAAGCGATGGGAGTGAGATGATATGATATACGCAAAATACAAGCGATAACACTGTAACAGGAACCGGTCGATAAGTTACTGAGTTACTCGGTGAAACAAAAGATATACCTGGTGAGAGGAACCGATCTGAAAAAGGGGGGCCGGAATCGTTGAAAGGGCACTGACGATCACTTGCGACGCGCAAGGCTTTTAGCTCAGCCCAATTAAGCTTGTGTAGATAAATTCAAACCCAACATATCGACAATAAATTTGCTTATTTATTGGCACCTTACTATTCCTTATCTTGTATTGAGTGTGACTCGACTACCTATTTAAGATAGCTTAATAGATCTGAAAACTCGGGAGCGACTGTTCCGGGTCGGAGTCCGCATCAAACCAGTCTCAGGTGTCAGTAGCTTCAACAGCACCATATTTCCGACGGTACCTCTTTCAAACTTGATATGCCATTTGCTCAAAGCAATAAAGGAATCATACAATTTTAAATCCAAATCTGAACACCCAGGGACTCGGACTCCCTTAAAAACAAAAATGAAATCACATATAGATCTGGTGGTCCTAACATTATGATAATCAACTTAATGTTCACTGACTTTCTTCCCTGTTGCGCGGAACGCGCAAAGCAAAGCGCGACGCTCCGCAATAATATTGCGGGAGAATTGGGGGATTTGGAGGGCTACAGGTTTATTATTCCCGAATAGAGTTGTCAACGCGATATCACTGTTAGACATGCTGGCTCTTCACTTGTCTGTGTGGCATGTTGATCACAATCGCGCATCCCATCATGACATTCGAGGAGGCTCGGTATTTAAAAGGCCACGAAAGGTTTGGGAAGCTTCAGTCCTCATGTTTCGTTTGAAAGCACTCTTGCCCTTGATCCTCGTTAGCCTATCTGTCGGTGCGACGCCCCTCACGCGTACCACCAGCAAGGCAAGTCTCAGCTTTGAAACGAGGATTAATACGGATAGCCTTCTCAACGTGGCTGAAAGGGACCACGCCCGTGCTCAGGCTCTCAAGAGTAACGTCCACCGCTTGGGAAAACGTAGTGGGAATTCTAGTATCTCGAATGCTGTGCTAGTATATACCACTCAAGTTGGTGTCGGCAGTCCTCCAACCGACTGTAGGTGGATCATACATCTTCAAGGGGCGCACGAACTAAATAAGGGACCACAGACACCCTTCTGATTGATACCGGAAGCTCCAGCACCTGGGTCGGAGCCAATTCAAGTAACCCGTACGTCCGAACCAGTACTAGTCAAGACACTGGTGACACTGTCGTATGTTTCTTGATGTCACACGTTTGCACAAGTTCTAAATGGTGGATTTAGTCAGTCTCATATGGATCTGGAAGCTTCTCTGGAGAGGAGTATACAGATACTGTCACGCTTGGTCCTGGCCTGGTCATTACGCAGCAGTCCATTGGGGTTGCCAGTACGGCCAGCGGATTCAAAGATGTTGATGGTATTCTTGGTGTTGGTCCTGAACGCCTTACTAATGGCAGGGTCAGCAACACGAGCACAGTCCCTACGGTGGTAGATAACCTTCTCTCGGATGGCACGATCTCGGAAGAGGTTCTCGGCGTCTATTTTGTCCCAGAATCAGAGTCCAACAGCGGTGGCACGCTCACCTTTGGTGGTGTGGATGATTCGGCCACGACTGGCTCGGTGAAATACGTCTCGCTCACGACGACTTCCCCTGCATCCAAGTATTGGGGCATCAACCAATCGATCGCCTATGGCGGCGCCAAGATCCTTTTGGAGACCGCTGGTATTGTCGATACCGGCACCACCTTCATCCTGATTGCCACGGGTGAGTGATTTCTTAGCACGGATCGACCAGCTCCTTTGACATCTAGTGCTTTTACAGACGCATTCAACAAGTACCAGTCTTTGACGGGCGGCACACTCGACTTCAATGTTGGTCTGCTCGTAATCACGTCCTCGCAATACAGCAACCTCCAGACGCTTTCGTTCAACATTGGCGGGACGTCGTACGACCTTTCACCCAATGCGCAAATTTGGCCGCGGTCGCTCAACTCGGCGATCGGAGGCAGCTCTGGTTCCATTTACCTCGTCGTCAGTGATATTGGGAGTAATTCGGGGTCTGGACTTGACATCATCAATGGGTACACCTTCCTGTGCGTTCTCGCTTCAGTGCTTTCTTCGCGTGTGATGCTGAGGATCTTTTTCCAGCGAACGGTATTATAGCGTCTTCGATACCACCAACAGCCGAGTTGGGTTCGCCTCTACTGCATACACCAACACGACTACCAACTAGTCTTCCTTTCAGTTCCATAATCGCCTCGCTCTTATAGTTGATTCTTGCATTTTCTGACTTTTATGTTGAACAAATTGTTTTGTCTTTTAGTGTGAATGATGCAGGATAGCTTATCATGTGAATGGTAGCATACACTGTGGATAGTAAAATCAGTTATATTAAGTGCTAGAATGACTTATGAATCAGTGCTGGGCTGTGTTATTTTCATTGGTTGAATCACTTAAAACCTGATCAACTAAATACAGAAAACTGTGCATGAAGTGGAAGTGATGTGATCACTGAAAATAAATAATTGAGTACAACAAGGAATTGGAAGTGATTACAGGAAACACTGGCTAAAAAAATTCACCAATCTGAAGTATTGAACTCACAACCACAATAACTTCCAATGATGAATACCATTCTATGCACTAATCACTACACCATCAACATCCATAAAACTTTTGAAACTAAAATGAATACTTGATGCTTGGCTTTGATGAAATGGCAAGTGGTCCTTGCCCAGGCCAACATCCAGGCAGGTTGCATGAAGAGGATAGGGGCATATGGAGCATAGTCATCAGGGAATATGTAGAGCCCAATAGCATTCTAAAGGGAGTTCATCTTCAGGCTTCCATTCTGGTTGGAGAGTTGTAAAGTGTTCTGATGTTTCCAAGATTCTGGAATCTTTGAAATCACAGGAAGGTAACTTGGAAGCATCAGAACTGCAGGAACTGATTCTGGAACCTTTGGAATCACAGGAAGGTAACTTGGAAGCATCAGAACTGCAGGAACTGATTCTGGAACCTTTGGAATCACAGGAAGGTAACTTGGAAGCATCAGAACTGCAGGAACTGATTCTGGAACCTTTGGAACCACTGGAATCACACTCTCTTGTAACAGTAAGTACAGACTATATTGACAACTCTGGGGAAATTCCCTCTGAAAGTCCAGGGTTTATATATGTATGTACAGGGAATGTGCACAGACCAGATGACACATACACTAGATAAGAGAGAGAATTGCTATTGTAACTATCAATAGCATTGGCTGATAGTGTCATGTAAAATGACTCATGCTCAGTCAGCATGATAAGACTAAGAATAACTATTGGCTGATGAAGATCATACCATTTCAATCATTTATGTGATTGGTAGATAATAGTGTTCCTTATCTATTGGTTGATAAGCTTATTCTGATATCAGATAAGAAAATAACTGAGATAGCCAGTTTTAGAATGTTCTATGTCTAGAATGTGTTACATGTGCACAACATCTAGTCCCAGTGTGTTCTCAAAGGTGACACAAAGTTCTATAGATCTGTAGGGTTCTCTGCTGAGACTTGAGACTCAGGCAGGATGAGACTAAACACTGCATATAATTGCACAGATCTAGCTGGGGAGCATACAGGATAACTACTAGCTATTTATACAGTCTGGAACCATCTAGGAACAGAGAGATGATGGGACAGGGCACATGGTATGCTACAACAGCCTCATGGATTGATGGTGAGAATGGGACAACACTGCCATCAGAAGAAGGATGAAAGGAGGGGCAGAGGTCTGTGACAAAAGTGACTCTGGGGACACATGGTAAGAGTTACAAAAGCAGAACAAGGGAGGAACAGGGTAAGTTGAGAATAGGGATCTCCATATGATCATATGGAGCATAGTCTTTGGGGAATAGTGTTCAATAACATTTTGGAGGAAGTTCATCTTTTGATCTTCATTTGGGTTAAGAAGTGGTAAAGTATTCCGCTGATTCTGAGATTTCAGAGCATTTGGAATCACAGGAAGGTATCTTGGAAGTGTCAGAAGCATGGAAACAAGTTCTGGAATGTTCAGAAACTCCGGAACTGTGTTTACTTGTAACATTACCCTCTTCAACTTCTAAAGTCTCCTCCTTCAGAGTCGTCATTGTTGAAGATGACATTGTTATCATTGAAGTCTTCTGGGTTGAAGCATTCGGTGGAGGAGTGCCCCATTCCATTGCAGGAAGAGCATCAGTTAGAGGGACATTCTCTTTGAATATGTCCAGGGGCTTTGTGCTGACAAAAGGGGCATGTGTAAATAGGGCAGTTAGGTCACAAGTGTTTGATACTTCCACATTGGAAGCATGCGAGTTTGTTGGACTTCCTATTCCTGTGAGTTGGTCCTGGGGCCAGTCTTGGGGAAATGGAAATGGGGTCAGGTGACAGTGCCTCTTTCTGTTTTTCTTTTTCTTTTTCTTTTCCTTGGACCGAACTCATGTTCTGTCCCTCACTTCCTTCAACCAATGATAGAGGCTTCTTCAGGCCATCTTGAATGGGTAAAACTTGGGGGGTTTGAGGGAGGGAGGTCGTGGCCAATCCTTCTGCCATTTGTAGAATTGCATCTCTAATTCTCTTCTCAACCACAGTAATTCCTCCAAGCAATGGTCCAGTGCTTCCCATGATGGGAGGGTTCCGGGCATGGCTGGTCCTGTTAAGTTTCTCGACAATGGGTGTGAAAGAGGGTGATATGGCAAGATGGTCATGGGCAAGGTCCAGGAGATAGTTCTTGTTATGCTTGATGTGGTCTAGCATAGACCTGCAGAGGTTCAAGAGCTTACTGTTACTATACAGCTGACAGGATGAGGGGGTCTGATGAGGGGGTTCCTTAACAGGGAGGCTAAGGCTGGTGTAAGACTAATGTTGGGTCAAAGGGGGTCCACTCAAGGGTCTTCCTTGGCAGAGGTTCTGGGGACTGTTGAGGACTGAGGGATCAATGCGTCTTGGGAACATCACAGGATTAGTGATGGATCGAGGATTCAAAGGGAGCATTCACTCAACAGTAGGACGAGAACTGGGGGACCCAAAGCAACTCCAAGATACTAGATAAATTGCAGGAGGTCTAAGATAGTGAATACACCTGAGTATTGAAGATTTATATATACAAGCCAAATGATTAAGGATAGATCAATAAAAGAAAGTGAGTCAGCAATAGAAAGCAATGGAATTGCAAAGAAGCTGAGTCATTATGGAGTGGATGCAATGGCATTGGATAAGTGTTGGTAATACAGCTGCAGATGAGTCATGCTAAATAAGTAAGTGGTATTGCAAAGACAATGATAAAAAGAAAGGACCCAAGTGGGGCTTGAACAGTGAGAGTCAAGGTCCTTTGGTGTACATGGTAAGTGAAGGGAGAAAAAGAAAGAGGGGCTCAATGAATTGTAACATTACCCCCATTGTATGGGTGAAACTGCGACAAAACCTTAGTAGTCACCTTGATGAGACCTGGTCTCATTGTTGTCAGCTTCAGCACTGACAAAGAACTCATAGTCATCTGCTGCTGGCAGAGAGGGGGGAGGAGTAGGGACCTGACAGGGGATCTGGACATTAGGGCATCGTCCAAATGGGATACAATGGCCATGGCATGAGGAGGCAGAGTGTGAGGAATGAGGAGACTGGTGCATCAACGAGTCCAAGGAGGAGGAGGCAAATATGCAAGGGGTTCATGGGCACATGGGACATGCACATTGGGGGTGTTCTGGGGACTGTTACGATTCGCGTATACCCTACTCCTTCTTCTTTTTTACCTTAGCCCGTGTAACAGACAGTGCTCCTGCTGTTCAAGCCCCACTCGAGCCACTTTATTTCTCTCGTATCCCCTTATCTTTGCTTACCTATTTAGCGTGACTCATTCGCAGTATCCGCAGTTGTATCACCACCGCTTATCTCTGACTCGTTCCCCTTCTTCACGATTCCATCGCTTTCTATTAGTTGAGTCACCTCTTTTACACTCTGCTTCATTCATCCTTGGCTCGCGTATATAAACCCCTTGATACCCTCGATGTATTCCCCAAGTTAGACCTACCCGAATCTACCTTGAACATCGATTCTTCTCGGGTCCCCCAGTCCTCGCCTTACTGTTGAGTAGGCGCTCCTTTCATACCCTTGTCACTGCATCATCACGCGGTTCCTCTCGTCCCTGAGTTGCGACATACGTCAACCAGGTCAACAGCTCACGACATACTGTTGAGGCTGAGGATAAGAGAATAACCCTCTATCGAACTCTAGCCATGTCAGCTGAATAGCGACGTTAACGTCTCTAGTCCCTTGGGTCTACGCCTGCACGTAACAAAAGGTCTAACTTGCTCCTCACCGGGCAAGCCTCGCCTTAGCCCACCATTCATCCCTATCGCCCCTCGAACCCTAGACCCTCTCTAGGCCCCCGCCGCCTCCACGAAACCCCATCGTCCCCCTTAGAGAACTCCTCGGCCTCGCAAGAAGAGGTACCCACTGACGACGATATTGTTGTATCCCCAGAAGATCAAGAAGATCTTACCCTCGCCCACGCCCTCTCAATCTCGCTGGTACTTCCATGAGCCCCCACACCCCCATCCCCCGAGCCGATCAGAAGATTGAACCCCTTCACCGTAACTCCCATGTCCCACATGAACCCCACCCCATCGACGGTGAAACCCACCAAACTTCGCCTTGGAGTCCCAGAAGACTTCGACAGATCCTACGAGTGTGCCATGCCCTGGTACTACTCAGTCATGTCTTACCTCATCATCAACAACTAGGTTTACAACACCGACGAAAAGAAGGTCACCTATGCCCTCTCTTTCATGAAGAAAAAGTCCGCCCTCACTTGGGCTGATACCTACCGATGCAAAGCCATCAACACCGGTACCTTCGGAACTATTGAAGAGTTCACCAAAGTGTTCAAAACCTCTTTTGAACGACACAACCTTGCAGACAATGCTATCCACTGGCTATCCACCCACCGCTGTATTCCCCTGAGAGGACAAGACCTCGCCACCACTTTCAACGCCTACATTGCAGACTTCCGCAACAATGTCGCCAACTCTGGCATCACGGACGAAAATGTCCTCATCAACTTCTTCGCCAATGGCATCCCTTCCCCCCTCATGAAACGGATCTTTGCCATGGACACCCCCCCATCACCATCGAAGCATGGTATGACAAAGCTGTACACTTTCAAACGCAATGGGAACGCACTCAGGCCATCTCCGGCAAAAACCCAAAGACTGAATACCGGTCTTACTCTAACCCCACTCCCCATCCAAAAGATCCTAACGCCATGGACGTTGATGCAGTCACCACCCCCCGTCCCTCCAAGCTTCCCAATGAAGAACGACAACACTGCTTCAAAGAAGGCTGTTGCCTACGCTGCCGAAGGAAAGGTCACAACACAAAAAATTGCCCCACCTACTCCTCACCCCCTGTTCCTCGTGCCGTCCGCATCGAAGAAGTTGAAGAAAATTCGATGACCGGACTCAATAAAATCTCCATCTCCTCGGGTTTTTAAATGGAGGACCTCATTCGACGCAAGGTTCCTCCTCTCCTCCTAAACGTACGCATGTAATAGTATCTACCGAACCCAGAACAATGAAACTCCCCATTCAAATCATCGTCCCCTTGCATACGTTTAAAGTCGTCGACACCACTGCCCTGATCGATTCCGAAGCCAACATCTCCTGTATCGATTGGAACTTCGTGAGGAAACATAAACTTCCCACCACCCGCCTCCCTCACCCCCTTAATGTCCAAAGCATCACGCAAGATCCCATCGCCCAAGGAGGGGTAAAATTCTCTGCCGAACTCTTCGTTCATATCGAAGGGCTTGCCCACAAAGTGGTCTTCTACGTCATGAACTGCGGGACCTCTAACGTCATCCTCGGGCTCCCGTGGCTCAAGACCACTAACCCCTCCATTGACTGGTCGAATCAAACCATCTCCATCGCAGAATCCACCAACCAATCAAAACTCCTTCACTCCCTCCACTCCGCCGACTCCAGGAGACACGACTCCTACTTCTGCTCCTTACTCCCTAACGACTCCCCCGAAATTCGGCATGTCCATGTTCTCCCAGATCATCGCCACCTTCCCAGTTTCCTCAAGGACGAAACGAGGGAAGAATTCGATAACAACCCCATTCCCCATGCAAATGTGAACAGGATCTTTCGCGGCGATTCCCATTTTATCATCTCCGGACCTGCCAATCGTATAGGAAAAATCAACACATCCACTGAACTCACTGCCAATGCTGAAAAGACCAAGCCAAAGCAGGTCTTACCCCCCGAGTACTCTGACTACGCGGCGGTCTTCTTGAAGGAAGCCACTGAACACATTCCCCCTTCTCATCCCTACGATCACGAAATCAACCTCGATGACTCCTTCACCCCGAAGATCAGAAAGGTGTACCCCCTCTCCCCCGATGAACGCAAAGCTACAGAAGCGTTTATCAAAGAAAACCTCGCCTCCAGGAAGATCCATCCTTCTAACTCCCCACAAGCATCCCCGTTCTTTTTCGTCAAAAAGAAGGATGGTGGTCTCCGTCCCTGCCAAGACTACCGATACCTGAACGAGCATACTGTCCGGGACGCCTACCCCCTTCCCCTCATCTCTGACCTCATCGACAAGCTAAAAGATGCTAAACTTTTCACCAAATTCGACGTCCGCTGGGGCTACAACAATGTCCGTATCAAAGATGGACATCAGTGGAAGGCCGCTTTTGTCACCCACAAAGGCCTCTTCGAACCTACCGTCATGTTCTTCAGATTGACTAACTCCCCCGCGACCTTTCAATGATTCATGAACGATTCTTTCTGAGACATGATCGCTGAAGGATGGCTTGTCATCTACATGGACGACCTCCTAGTCTACTCCCCCACGGAAGAACTCCATGTCGAACGAACTCGACGCGTCCTCCAACGTATGCAGGAACTCGACCTGCACCTCAAACTCGAGAAATGTCGCTTTGGAGTAACCGAAGTTGACTACCTTGGAATGATCGTGAAACCCAGTCAACTCGCCATGGACCCAGTCAAACTCGACGGGATTGCATCCTGGCCTACCCCCAAGAAACTCAAAGACGTCTGATCGTTTCTAGGTTTCGCCAACTTCTACTGCCGGTTCATCCTGGACTACTCCTCCATCGCATGACCCTTGATTGACCTCACCAAGAAAAGCACTTCTTGGGAATGGTCTCCCCTCTGCGCAACAGCCTTTACCCGGCTGAAACACCTTTTCCTGGAGGAACCTATTCTTCAACTCCCTAATACCTCCACCCCCTTCGCCATCGCCACAGATGCCTCAAAGTACGCCTCCAGAGGCATCCTTCTCCAAACTGATATCAACGGCGAATGGCACCCCTGTTCCTACCTCTCTCAGTCCTTCAATCCGGCTGAAAGAAATTACGACATCTACGATCGCAAACTTCTAGCGATCATCCGTGCCCTCCGCTCGTGGCGACAATATCTTCATGGCTCCCCTCACCCTGTTCAGGTCTTCACCGACCATAAAAACCTCACGTACTTCCGCTCCGCCCAAAACCTCAACCGACGACAAGCCTGTTGGCTCCTCGACCTTGCGGATTACAACCTCAAACTCTCTCACGTCCCCGGCAAATTCCTTGCCGCCCCAGATGCCCTTTCCTGCTGTCCTGACCTCGTATCCGAAAACGACGACAATTCCGGAGTCATCCTCTTTCCCCACTCTCTCTTCGTCAACCTAATCAACACCACCTTCTCCCAATGTATCTCGGACACTTCCAAACGCGACTCTACGGTCCAGGATTTCCTTCAATTGATCCCTGACGTCTCCGACAGCTCCACCGACGTCACCCTTCCCCTCCCATTCCACAAATGTGTCGCCGATTGGTGCTATGACAATGGAGTCCTCACTTTCCAAGGACGCACATATATCCCCAGGGACGACTCTCTCCGCCGAGCCGTGTTACACCGTTGTCATGATCACGAAACTGCCGGCCACCCCGGCTACCTCAAAACCCGCCAACTTGTCTCCTCCGAGTTCTACTGGCCTGGCCTTGCCCAATACGTCCGTAAATATGTCGAAGGCTGCGCTACTTGCCAGCAAAACAAAGCAAACACCCATCCTACTTCCCCCCCCCTTCTCCCCATCAAATCCTCCTGTACCCGCCCCTTCCAACAAATCTCGTGTGATCTCATCACCGACCTCCCTCTCTCCGACGGCTACGATTCCTTACTGGTCATAGTAGACCATGGGCTTATGAAAGGGGTGATTCTCTGCCCCACCAAGAAAACCATCACCATGGAAGGAATAGCAAACTTCTTTTTCCTTACAGTGTACCGACGCTTCGGCCTCTACGAGAAGATCATCTCCAATCGCGGTCCCCAATTCGCATCAGCCTTCACCAAGGAACTCTCCAGACTCCTCGGATACTCCCTCGCCCTTTCCACCGCTTACCACCCTCAGACCGATGAAGAAACCGAACATGTCAACCAGGAAATCGAAACATATCTACGCATCTTCTGCGGACATAACCCCACCTCCTGGTCCGAACTAATTCCTCACGCCAAGTTCGCCCACAATCACCGCCCTCACTCCATCACTGGACAATCCCCCTTCTATCTCATGATGGGATACGAACCCCAAGCCCTCCCAGAAATCTTCACCCAATCAAAAATCCCTGCCCTCAAAGAGCGACTTCGTTCCCTTACCGCCGCCCGTAACAAAGCCCTCGCCGCGCACGAACTCGCCAGGCAAACCATGGCCACCCGCTCTAAGAAATCCTTCACCCTCTTTGTCAAAGGAGACCAAGTCTGGCTAGAAGCCAGGAACCTCCAACGCCTTGTCACCAACCCCAAATTTGCGCCGAAACGCGAAGGACCCTTTACCATCACGGAGGTCCTCTCCCCCCTGACATACAAACTCCGTCTCCCTCGTACCTGGAAGATACACCCCATCTTCCACGCTTCCCTCTTATCGCCCTATCGCGAAAACAGCATACACGGCCCCAATTTTCCCACACCTCCACCTGACCTTATTGATGGCCAAGAAGAGTATGAGATCGAGAAGATCATCAGACACCGTGGGTCCCCGACGGCCTGACAATACCTGATCCGATGGAAAGGATACTCCGCAGAAGAAGACTCCTGGGAACCCGAACGGAACC
>JBBPMF010000159.1:0-49265 GCA_038090175.1 Austroboletus eburneus | reverse complement strand
ACCTTGGACCCAAACGCCTTCCGAAATGTCGCCACCGTATAGAGTCGGTCCACTAGACACATGCCACCCAAAGACGCGTCGATGATATCCGCAGCCCGTTCGACCAGCTTGAGCAAGACATACTCTCCGTCGACCCTCTTCCACATCTCAGCCTCGCTATACGAGTCTTCCGACCGAACGATGTCCATTTGTTCCATGGCCCACCAAAGAGGTTTTCCGACCAAGTACGAGGCAATGCGGTAAGGCAACCAGCCGGCATCGTACACGGACTGTTGGGAGGTCAAGAACTGTGACAGTGGAACGAGCGCACGAGTGTGATGTAGTTCGGCCTTTACTAGCACGTTGCCATCAGTTTCAGTCGCGAGAGAGAGAAAGAGAGAAAACGGAACACGCACGATGGTGGACGCTAGTCCGAGTGGTTTACCGACGCCGTCAAACCGAAGTCTGTCCGCGATTGACCGATGTGCGCTCAAGACGAGCTTGTTACTCTGGCTCTCAGACTCGGCGTCGCATGTGTCCGTCTCCTTGCGCTTTCCGGGGTTCGCGGTGTCCGTTTGCCAGCCACGAACGACGAGGTCTTCCAGCGTCCGCTGCCACCAATCGACATGTGCGTGGTAGGATGTAGGATTTGTGTGTTTTTGCCGCGAAACATCCGAGTATAACGATTGTAAACGCGACTTGGGTGTAGAGATATATGTAGAGCACGAAGAGAGCGAAACAGGGCTCGAGGTCGTCGTCACAGTTGTCAATGAACCAGCTTTGCGAGTAGGCCAAGCTTACGTTATGATGGAGACATACGCATTCCGAGTGGCCTTACTAAATACTCTGGGTCGGGAATTGAAACATATCTTGCTTTCTCTTTGATACCCTCGTCACCTTCCATGTTAAAGATCAGATCCTTGATCTCTTTCGAGCGCTCGGTTTCTTCGAGATCTTCGCAGGCCTCTGGTCTGCAATGTGCACTTCCTTTGCCGTCTACAGCAAAGAAGCACACGGGACCATCCTCTTCGGTCAACTGTAATGAACACTCGAACCGCCTCTTTATAGTGTTGTTGATGTAATAATAATCATCAATGAGATCGGGGGTGTCATATGGATCACCGAGTTCGATGCCAACGCAATGGCGCATCGCCCATTCTCCAGCTTCGGACAAACTCAAGATATATCCGCCATGAATTGTTAAGCCCACTTTCTGCATATAAGCTCTCAGCCTAGTACAAATTTTGTCATGCAGAACTTACTTTAGAGGATTGCGAATTGGGCTGAGGGCCGAGATGTGTCGTGTTTTTCCGGGACCTTTAGGGGTTCCATGAACTCGTACCAGCCATGGGCAAAAATTCCCACGCTACGACATGGGCTGGGCGAAAAGTGATCTCCCACGCTCCCGCAAAGCGGGGCGTGCGTAAAAGCATTATCACCGCTTGATGTGAGGGAATCCTCGGAGTCAGGATCGGTGGAAATGTGAAGCTCCCTGAGATAGGACTGGGGCTTGATGAGAAATCTCTGCTGATGCGGGAAATAGTGAGCAAGATATGCATTTTGAAGTCCATACCAGGATGCTTCATAATGGGGTGGATTGTCATGCAAGTCTTGGAAGCGACCAGCAAGCCATCCTCCTGGAGAAATTGTGGGTGGAAGATTGGCCATGATAGGGAACTTAAGAACATGCGACTAAGAAACTACTCTTGGCACAGCCACCCATTTAACCGAATTATTTAAATTAATTAGCCTAGTGTGGGTTTATTGAAACTGCAAAGATGACCTCGAGCTGTCAAATTTGTGTTGGACAACATCGAAAGAGAGGCATGATTGATTGGGGTATTCTCGAGCTCAAGATTGTGGTAGCAAACCTCCAGAATCATGTTGTGACAGAATAGAGAGGAGTCTTGAAGACTATGCAGTAGCTCACTCGGTAGAAATACTATAGTAAAATAAGTAATCTGGTGGCTGTACGACCGCACTCCGTTTGCTAACTAGTGCTATCCGAATGTGCAACAACACCCTCAAATTGAAGTGTGGTCTACTCTAGTAAAATAATAAAAATTAAATGAGTGATATACCATTATCCAGTAACAAATGCAAAAGATATCAAACAAAAAATGAATTAGAATTGATGTCTGTTGTGTTCCAAGCGGAACCTCAGTTTCGTCTTGTCACTTCACAGGCGTGTATGATATACTTTGTAGTATGCTTATAGCTGAATATACTTCTCGTTTCGCCGTCTCCTTCTTCGTTCGTTCTCTGATTGCTTGAGGCATTGAGCCTGTCGTTGCCCTGACACGAAAAGCAACTTGTGAATTTACAAAGAGCGAGCTCTAGCGTCTATATATGGTAGCATAGTGACGCAATACTGCGTGTGTTTCTTCACCATGGCCCCGCTCCGCGTACGCCATCCAAAGGGCACCGCAACCCTCGACATCGATTTCGACACACTCACCGTACAAGACTTGCAACAGGAGGTATTCACGCTATCCGAAATACCACCTTCTCAACAGGAACGTGAGTTGCTTTGCTTTTATTGCATTGGTCTACGTCCGAATTGGGACCTTTGGACCTAGTTAGATCGGGGTATCCGCCACAAACGCTGACCCTCGTGCCGGAGCTACCTCTCTCCAGTCTGGGTCTCCGAGCGGGAGAACAGATCATCGTCAATCAGGTGCACAAGGCGATCGCGATCAACCCGTCTCCGACACCAGCATCCCGACCCCAAGCGCCCGCGCGTCAAACCGGCCCACGCCAGAGCACTGGCCCAGCTAGCGTCCCCACGGAATCGGGCGTGCTTGTACACAGGGTACGCCTATCACCTTGTTCTTCGAGTACAACTTCCAATGTTCCAATCAGGTCGTTCCAGACGACAATTCTTGTCTGTTCTCGTCAATAGCCCTCATCTTTGAACAGGATATATCTAAAGCCCAAAAGATGCGGCAGAGTAAGTGGTCAAGTCACGGGATTCCCTGATAAGGTTGGACTCGACGTGCTATGTGACAGTCGTTGTCGATGGCATTCGGGGAGACGCGGAAACCTATAACGAAGCGATTCTAGGGTATGCCAAACCCTCGATTAGAACGCGATTCTCACTGACAAGATCGATACAGGGCTCCGCGTGAAAAGTATATCGCGACAATTCTGAAGCCCTCGACGTGGGGAGGTGCTATCGAACTCGGCATACTTGCAAAGCACTTCAACACCGAGATTGCCTCCGTAGACGTCGAGACCGGTCGCATTGACCAATTCTCTCCTTCTGGAAAAGGTTCCGGAGACAGGTCAGCATGTTTCCTGCAATTATAATGTTGATTGTTGACTGAAGAGATTTGAGAAGATGTATCGTTGTGTATTCTGGGATTCATTATGATGCTGCCACTCTGGCTCCTATGGAAGACGCGCCGGACGAATGGCACCAGAGCATTTTCCCCATCGTGAGCTTTTCTAGTTGATACTAGACTCAGCGTTATTGAAGCAAGCATGAAGACTTCGGCGAACACGTCCGACCCTGTTCTTGAGGCCGTCAAGAAGCTAGCAACGATTTTGCGGGAGAGAAAGGCATTTACAAATACTGCAACATTTGATCTAAAATGCGAGGTGAGCTAAGTCGAAATCATGGGGTATTACTATTGATGTTACTACAGCAATGTGGAAAGGGCCTCAAAGGTGAGAAAGATGCGAGATCACATGCACAAGAGACGGGACACGTACGATTTGGAGAGTATTGAGAGTATTGTGTCAATGTCAACGTAGTTCCCCCGTCACTTGCTCGTTGTCGATTTCCATGGCCACTGGTACATGGTCGGATGCTCCGTATATGTCACTGCGAATCTCACACATCTTCACCTTCTCTGCTATGCGCTCACTCACTACAACTGATGGGACGGGCAATATTAGTCAGCTAACATCCATCGGATGGAAGGTACTTGCACATATCCAACCTCCAGCCAATACCTTTCATGCGGCAATTGAAGCGGTACGAGAAATAAGTATAGTGCTGGAGATTAGGATGGCGATCTCTCCAGACATCAACGAATTTAGGGCCGCCTTCAGAAGAACCGAGAATATTCTTAAATGCCTCCGTTTCATCCTTTGTATAGCCTGGAGTTTTGTTCCAGTTTGGTTTTGGGTGTGCGAGGTCTTCAAGAATACTCGACGAGAGTAAAAACTCGCAGGTGACGGAAGCACGGACCTTTGGAAGTTGGTGCGACGTTCATGTCGCCCATCCAAATCACAGGCTTTTTCTTGTCTAAATCGCGCATATAGGCCGTGAAATGTTCATTCCATATATTCTTGTCTTCGAGTGTCTGAATCGATCACCTGTCAGAAAATGCCAAGAGAAGGGCAAGCTAGAGCACCTTTAGGTTCTGACCAGCGTTTGTTACATAGGTGCAGACGACATAGCAACCCTCAAACTCGACCGTTGCAAGACGTCCTTTGACCTTTGCAGGATCCGGATGTCCCGGGAGATGCTTGGTCACCGAAATGGGCTTGATTTTAGAGAGAACCGCGGTGCCCCCTACAAGGGTGAGACTACCGACACGCATGCTACGACGGGCACGGACGCACCATAGGTCTTTTTGTCGGAAATGGCCCACGTACGATACGGGAAGCGAGCAGTGATGGCAGGGTCGACCGGTTCGTTGTTGACCTAAGACGCGTC
Source organism: Austroboletus eburneus (assembly GCA_038090175.1). NCBI lineage: Eukaryota > Fungi > Basidiomycota > Agaricomycetes > Boletales > Boletaceae > Austroboletus > Austroboletus eburneus. The sequence goes on along the minus strand of JBBPMF010000159.1, from coordinate 44,620 downwards.
AACATCACGAAGGGGGGGGAAAAGAGGACGACCTGCCTTTGTCTCAGTCAACACGAGGACGTCTGGGTCTTCCGCCTCCACATAGTATTTGAACCCCTGAGGCACGTCAAAGGTTGACACTGGATCGTGTCAAGCGATGCGTACCTTTTTTTGCGCTGCTGCCAGCCCACAGACGTTCCATGTAGCAAAACGGAGCGTGCCTGCGACGCGTGGTGGGAAGGAGATGCTGACGGGCAAGACTTTATTGGTGGGTTGTCCATTGGACGCTTTGGCCCCGTCGTCGACGGAGACCTTGGCTTGCTTGGCCTGCGGTTGTGATTGAGAAGTAGCTTCGGTATCCGACTGGGAGTCGTCGCTCCTTGCGGCGGCCTTTCGCTTTGGAGGCATCGTGATGGGAGACTTAAAGGTGTGGGGTGTGAAAAGACGCGTCGCATTGAGTCGTCGTGACAAGCTCACGGTGCGAACAAACATGATACTCAGGGAGGCATGGTTACACTATATAACTGTAGTACGCTCATCTTCAATCCTAGCCATACGATGGCGTAGGCAACCGTTCCTATGTCACCTTTACATTTCGGAGATTCCTAGGTGTGTCCGAAGTGTGATGGTTGACTTCAGATCTTTTAGCCTTGCAGTTATGCTTGCAAAATGAAGCTCGCGCCTCCTTCCCAGCGGGTAGCTCAACCAATCAACAAATAAAAATCTACCGAATGGGATGGAAGCATGGTCTCCACACTTGATATTGGTCCACAAGGAAGTCTCGGGTCACCATGGTTGTGGTAGTCTCGACTTATCGATCGGGAAAGACATGCGCCGAACTGGACGATGGGTTGATGATCACGGAACGGATTTGAAAACCTTGTAGTTGGATTTACTTGCGAAGGCTGCGTGGAGAAGAGAGAAAACTCCGACAACTTGCCGCCCCATGTGTTTGTTAGTGTTAGGTTCCGGGGATACAGTAGCTACTCCACTTCCAAAGAAAGGTTTCCGTATTGAGCCGCTCATGCCAGAGACACCCTACACTCTGCACGTATGGCCTTCGAAATGGGCCCTTCAGTCGCTTGACCCGACCTGTCTTGCGGCTGTCATGTATCTCCAGCTCACTATGCCAGGCAAATTCAAGGTCGCACCGTGCACCAATCCGGACGAATCCCCTAGCGGTAGGCATGTTTTATCCTGGTCCACGCACGTTCATTAACCCAAAAACGTAGGCTATCTGCCTTTTTTGACTCACGGACACGTCGCGGTTTCGACGTTCCCCTCCATAGTCGCCTTTGTAGCCTCCCTTGCCAAGTCGTCTGGCTCAGGAGTCATAGACCTCGACGCGTCTCTGACGAGTATGCAAAAAGCCAAGAAGACTGCGCTATTCTCGCACGTCGAATCATGCATCGTTGACCTCGTCGTAAGTTGCTCAAACCATACCGTTCCGCCATCATGTGGTCACGCGCCGGTCGAATGTGCAGTCACACATGTTCTTTGGCGTCGATGCTAATTTCTGGGGACTGACAAACCCTGCGTTTTCGAGCGAGATGTCAATCCCACAGAAATACTACGTGGCCGGTCGAATAAGACAGGCATACAAACCTCGTCTGCAGGCAGCCGGGCTTTGGAGTTTCCCTGCCGAAGAAGAAGAGCAAAAGGGCCTGTTTGAAAAGGACAAGAAAAAGAAGCGAAGCTACAGGCTCACGTTTTCGCGTGCCTTTGAGAGGGCAAAGGTGCGCGGGACCGGTAGGATGAAAAAATATTCGCTGATTGTGTACACAGGTTCTGGACAAAGCAAAGACAGCGCTTGGGGTGCACGCAAGTCACTTGGATGGCAAACAGTTCTATTTCGGGGATCGGTAAGAAAATCCCGACTGTTCGTGCGTGTCTTAGTGATATTCGCCCATAGCCCGACGAGTCTCGACGTGTACCTAGCCGCACACATCCTTTTATCAGCCGACCCTCCGTTCCCTGACTCTGTTCTTCAGATACACCTGCTCGAGTCTTACGCGGGGCTGGTTGATCATGCTCGACGCGTACAGGCTGAAGTAGCACGAACGTCATCCTATGAATATTACAAGGCGTCAAGAAATTCGCTGATGGCCCTGATTCCCCGTCCATTCAGCGTCAGTGTTACCCCGACCACAGTTGACCCTGCAGATGTGCAATATAGGAGGAATACCTTGATTTTCGTGCTAGGGGTAGCGACGGTAACAGCGGCTCGTCTTTGGCACTATGTCCTCTTAACAAGCAGTATTGTCAACAAATTGGAAAGCGACAACGAAGGTGGTGAGGAGAAGGAGGCACCTGGCACATTAGATGGCGAAGAGGAAGAAGAGACACCTGGGACAATGGAAAACGAAGAGGAAGAGGAGTAGAGTAATTGCATATTACATAACCTTTTTACTCTACATCTAGCCGTCACAAGCACAGACTAGCTCGTAATGATAGATGACGACCTCATCGTCGTAGACGACCTCGAGGAGCCCCACGCTGGTCCCTCATCGGCAATCAACGGCGTAAACCACCCAGCATCATCGAACCAGCCCCAACGCACACGTCCACTCCGAGCTGCCGCCGAACACGCCATGGCCACCGCCCTCCGCCTCCGTGGCTCGCCCGAGCCCGAGCGCGCGACGCGTTCCGCCGTTGGAAAGAACTCAAAACCCCAGCCAAAGCTCAAGCTCAAGCTGAGCGAACGCGCGGCAGCGCAGGCCCCGGGCATGTCCTTCCTGGGTCCCTATGACCGCGAACTGGACTCGGACGACGAGGACTTGACGTTTGAAGAGCAGTTCATCATCCGGATGCCGCCTGGGGAGGACTGCGAACGACTGCGAAAGATGATTCAGTCGAGGGAGATTGGGAACGACGTGTGGTTCAAGTTCAAAGGTGCGTCCCAAGAGGTGCGAGCGTTGCCGATCCCAACGACGTGGTAGACTCGCGACGAGGTATCCTTCATGTGGGAAATTCGCTCTACTCCTTCAAGCTGGTCGATCTACCCTGTGTCATCGAGGCGCAAAAGACGCTGGACAATAAGCAGATGTTCAAGGTGGCAGATATATGTCAGGTATTTCTTTCCCTGACGTATGCTCTGGCTTTCGTGTTTCTATGGAACGTACATACAGATGATGGTAGTGGGTGACCGCATACAGAACGAAGAGGCGGTCACCGCGAACAGGAACGTCAGCGTCGACGAGTTCATCTGGCCACACGGCATCACCCCTCCTTTGCATTATGTGCGCAAGCGGCGATTCCGAAAACGAGTGAACAAGAGGGTTTGTGCGCCGTTGCTCTTCCATTTTTTTCCTCATCACATATATCGTAGACGATAGAAAGCGTAGAAGAAGAAGTGGAACGGCTGCTGGCAGCAGATAATCACGCAACGGACGTCAAGTATGGTGAGTCAAAGACGTGGGAAGGAACGTTCCATTGTGTTGGCTTACCGTCTTACGTCGCCAGAGGTTCTCGAGAATGTAAACCCTGACCTTTCGGATTCCGAGTTCCTTGAGCGTGAAGAACCCTTGGAAGCACCCACTCCTGGTCGCCCAGGTTCAGAAACAGGCGATATAGCAATCTCTGGGCTTGACATGGCGGATGAAGACGCTGAAGAAGGGGAGGGTGAAGATGGCGAGCCGGAGGGTGACATTGACGAAGAACTCGCCGCTGAATTGGACCTTGCATTGGGTGACGACGAGGAAGGAGGTGAAGGGGAGGATGACGACGACGATGATGATGATGACGAAGAGAGCGATGATGACGAAGATGATGAAGACGCTCAAGAGAGGAAACTATTAAATGAGGAGATTAGAGACTTGGAAGCTGCTGTAGGGAAGAAGGAGCATGAAATTTCCATCTCTTCAAATCCGCTCATCAAAGTAACGTGTTTTCACTCTTTTTTCTTGTGGTCGACATTGAACGTCTGTTTCTAGAAACGGTTTGAGGATGCCCTCAAGAAGCTCTCGGCTGATCTAGAATTGAAACGCGCTCAAAGAGACGAGATGAAGGAGAGGCAACGGCGAAAGAAAGAGGGCATTGTTGTCGAAGACCCAGATACGGATGCGGAAGTCGGCCCGCATGACGAAGTGGGGACAGCAGAAAACGCCGTCCAGGCGGATAATGTCCTATTTGTGTCGGACGATCCCAACGCCATGGACATTGGTTGAGTCTAATGAGTCTATATATAATTTCTATGCTAGTTTAGTGCGCACGATGCTTTTTTTTTTGAGAGAGAGAGCAACGTCTGTTCATTATTTTGCCCGGCACGAATCTGCATATTCTAGCAAGAGCAACAATGTTGGTCTACTCATGATTCAGAGAGCACGAGTGCTGCCTGCATCACGAGTGGGGAGTATACAATACACACAAACGGCGCAAACCACACGCCCAACACTTGCCAGTTCCAGATCGCTCTCTCCATTTCTGTCGGCAGAAGAATCCATCCCCAGGCAAGCAACGAGTATGCCGCATAGACTACCAGTCGGGCAGGCTTCGTCAGGAAAAGTCTGGAGGCAACACGACTGCAGATAAGCGGAATACCGAGAGTGACGGCGAGCGTTGCAGCTAAAGAGAAATTAAGGAGGGATGTTATGGAAATGACCGTCGATGCCAGACAGAGGTTGAAGGATTGCAAAATTATCGAAAACGGTGCCGTTCCTGTCGGATGCGACGGTATAAATGCAAAGAGAGCCTGGGGAGCGAGGCTTAATGCGAGAAGCAGAATCCACGAAAAGGCCTGAAGTGCCATGAGCGACTGTGCAAACACGCGAGAAAGATACGTACGGTTTGGTTACGGAGGAACAACGAGGTGTTGATCATAACAAATGCTAGTAGACCAATGGAATGCGTTGCGATCACGGTAATAGTCGCAGGTAACACAGGCCTTTGCCTTGATCGCCACGCCGGCTGAGCACCGACCGTGACCTTTTCGTCACGTTCTTTCTCTTTCTGCTGCATGAGAGACTCTTGCACCCAACCTGCCTCAACCCACTGTCCGAGTCCCCAGAATATCATCGCGACCCCGACCAACACAGCACTAGGGAGGAACATTCCGATCTTCATAAAGGTTCCCGGGGATGTGAGTATGTAGAAAAAGAAGGAAGCATGTAGGCGCTCGAGAAGGTTATTCGAGGTACGAAGAGTCGACTCGATTATTCTGACAAGGCATGATCATACAGATGGCACGTAACAGGAAGGACCCACCTGCCGAGTGCAAAGAATCCATGGGGACCATCAGCTGGGACGGCGTATAGAGTAATTGCATCGATGCGGAATCTGTTCAAAGCTTGATCGACCGAACTTGCATATAGTTGGTCTTGGTGAACTCACTGATGAAACAGGCCATGCGGCCCACTAGGTCTCCCCCTTGCTTGGTAACTAACATGCCTTTCTATATTCCTTGCTCGGTATTCGAACTCCCTAAGTTGTGGGCTGCGTTTTATGAACTCTGGTGCATTTGACAGTAGACTGCGCTGAGGTGTATCGTGTAGTTCAAGATGGTCGTAAAGGACGAATGGGACGCCGCCTGTGTAATGTGATATAATACGTAGCGAATTTATCAAGTCCTGGTTGGGTAGCCGGCCATTCAGACCCTCTGGGAAGGGAAGAATTAGTTTTCTAAGATGGAGAATAATGAGGACCGACCGAAGAATACGCCAAGGTGAGAAAATGAATGGCCACTGTAATCAATGTTAAGGGCATTCCAGATGACGCCGGATGTCAGCTCAAGAAAGTCAGTGTCGAGATCTTGACAAGCGAGTTAGTGCAATTATGCTGAGAAAAGTGAATCTGACTTCGTGGTGTTGTGCCATGGTATGCATTCAACCAGGCGTGTGTGCCATCGAGATAATTATCGCCTATCACGAAGATGAGATCCTTTGCCCATAGCGAATATCCTAACGTAGGTCAAACAAGTACCCGAGAGAAAAGACCGCAATGTGCGTACTTTTCAGGAAACTAGCTAGGGCCATTACTGTTGCGATGCCTCGCAGGTTGTATGGTGCATCGCCAATCTCACTGAGCCACGATGCACTAATTACTATAGCTTCGGAACCTGAGGCTCGGGGTGAGCTGAGGAGAGCGTAGGCATTAACGCCAGAGACGTTCTGAAGGTTCTCTGAAAATATGTATCGGAACAGGTAGGCAGGCACGTACGCCGGAGGGGGTCATGTATGTGTACTTTTGAGTCGAAGCAGCGAGACCAAGTTTTGCAAATTCGTCACGAATGAAGCTAGCTCTCCTGTCGTGCTCGTCAGTATACCTTGGTGGTCAAAAATATGGTGACGGTCTCACTGCTCACTAGTAGCATTTCTGTCACGGAGACCTTCTAGATGGCGAAGATACAAGTCTGCCTGGTGTACGTCTTGCCACTTCCAGTTGGTATTAACCTGTATCCGATTGAGGACGGACGACGCTGTGATGGATACCAAGGGACGCACCTGAGCAGGCTGCAACGCATTTTCGTCGATGTAAACACCTTGCGAAAGCGATGGAATGGGTATGATGATCATCCACAAGTAACCGGTCACGAGCAAGGCGGCTCTGCATAGGCAGTGGTTTAATTAGCATGACGCGCAAAGGAAGAGACGGCTACGGACGTGATCTTTGAGAGGCTTTGGTAAATGTTGATAGCGACATTTTTTCGTCGTCGCAGTCGAAGTGCATTTGGGTGTTGTCGCTTGAATAGATTTCGTATTATGTCCATGAACAACATGAATATTTGAGTCCGTTCGGTCAAGCTTCGGGATGCACGGCGATTTCCGACAATTCAAGCGCAGGCCCGGCAGTAAATTACCGGACGGACTTGCCGCCGTCAAGTTCAGAGATTACTGCGTCCTATTCACACATTACCAAGTAGCATTATTTAGTCTTCTAGACTAGTTACTTCGCGGGTGACCATCCAAAGCACAACTCACAGCACCCCAAACAACACTCGGTATAACTCACACCCTATCTCATTTCGGGTCAGCAGATGTGCAGCTGCTCAGTATGGCAGGACAACACATAAAGCGCAATTTGCACGTGTGCGTTGAAGGTCAGCAAAAGAGTGAATAGTACACGAAGGGCGCATGATGGGAGGAGTGAAGGTGCAGGGGATCAGAAGAGAGGTGGCGCAAGACATATCTTTTTCTAGGGATTTCTCGTCCACCCAAGACCGGAGGGCAGAAAAGAGACAAGATGACCAAGTCGCGAAAGACAAAATGCGTACACGTTTTCCAAGACCGGCAGCGCGAGTACAAAGTTGTGTATGTTGGACGGCGTCCAACGTCGCAGGAACTCCACGTTCCAATACCTGTGCTGTACATGTGTGTATATCGAAGGAAGGGGCGCCTCCATAAAGCTAGATGCACAAAAGTGGCGTAGCCGGTGTAGTTGTGGGACGACGCAATCACGAGCTACGAGCGCGGTCAACTCACGAGATCTCTCCCGCAAACAAGCATGACTCAACCAGCATCCCCCATACGACAAATCCAGTGGGAATCACCTATAGGACCGAAACACGTTCAACAGTGCGAACCAGATCGACGTAGAGAACCACCGCACGCACCCACGTGCCCCGGTACGAGCAGTAGGTGGTGAACGGCTTGCTGAGCGGCGCGAACCGGGTCGCGGGGCTACTCGACAACAGTGAGAGCGCGGCCGCCAGGAACGTGGCTAACGGATAACCGCGACGACGAAGCGAGAGACGATACAGGGCGTGTGTGACGTCGGAGAAGAGCGGAGCACTCGCGTCTCTGCTAAATCCCAGGCGTGAAAACAAGTGTTTGCGTGCACGTATGATGACTGGAAACCCAGGAAAGAGCGTCCATACATGTGTCCTTGCCGGGCGACGTGCGCAAAGTGGGAACCATCAGCTGGGGCAGCGTAAAGCCAGAGAGTAATGCATCGCTGCGGAATCTGTCAGAATTTCAATCGACCGAACTTCCATATGCCTAAGTTGCCACTGCATTTGATAGAAGACAGCGCTGAGAGATATCATGTAGTTAGAGATGTTCACAGAGGATGAATGAGACGCCGCCTGTGTAATGGGATATGGACTCGTTCATTAGGGCCCGGTTGGGTAGCCGACCATTAAGACTGCGTCAGTTTTCCAGGGTGGAAAATAATGAGAACCAACCAAAAACACGTTAAAATGGGAGTGACGCCGGATGTGAGTTCCGAGTCGAAGATCAGTGTCGAAATCTGGATAGCTGAGAAAAGTGAATCTGACCTTGTGTTGTGCACTCGGGAATTCTCTGAGTACGTAGTGGACAAGCACGTACGCCATACGTGTAGCAGGCTCTCCTGTCGTGCTCGTCAGAAATTTGTTGGTTGCTCAAGCGCTCACCAGTGGCATTTCTGTCACGGTAGCCATCTAAATTGTGAAGGAGTTGGTATTACTTTGTGAAGGCGTGGTCACTGCAATTGAGTCGGAATTCGCGACTCAGGGTCTCTTCTCTTCTTACCTCCTCCATCTTGACAACTCCAAATGGCCCCAAAACGCAAACGCAGGGCTTCGCCTGCGCCCAAGGGTCTTGCTGCGGGCGAACAGCTTAAACGTGCCAAGTTGACCGCTCCCGAATCGTCCGCCTGGGGCTGGGTCGACACTGAAGTCTCAGACGCATCCCAAATCACCCTCGAACACCGTCTCATGACCTGTGGTTTGTCGAAACGCAACAAGAACCCTTTTTGTAGCAACAGACACGCGCCCAAGTACGTCAAGTCCTCCCATTTACCTGCCGATCTCGAGGCCCAGACTGCGGTTGCCAACGGTGAACTTGAGAACGACGTCATTGTCGTCTCCGACGATGAATCGCCCCCCTGTAGCAAGAAAGTTTGCAAGAACAACCCCAACTGTTCCAATTATCTCGGCCAGCACCAGTGGGAAGATGAAAGTAGGTCCTTTGAACGCGTTTAAAGAGTTCTTCGTAATCCAGGACGCGTGTTTTCTCTAGTAACGGCCAGTCAGCTATTCATCAAGGCTTCAAATCTGTGTTCCAACCCGATTCTCAGCTCTCGTGACCCTGATCTACCTGTGGGTTTGAAGGCGAGTCATCATCTTTGGTGCTATTTATGCGGATCATCTACATCTCTACTGTAGAATCTTGGTGCAACCTGTTACGCCAATGCTTTCCTTCAAGTAAATATTCTCTGTTCCATCCTGCGAGTCCCTGCTCATGGATGTTTGTAGGTGTGGTTCCGGGATCTTGCGTTTCGGCGTGGTGTCTACCAATGTCAACCATCTCAGAACGTTGAAAACGATTTGGAAGTTTGTCACCTCTTGTACAATCTCAAATCAGAACTCGACCAACAGAACCTTAGGACTCTCCCGTTTTCCAACTTCAAGTGACGTTTGCCGCTCTTCAGGAGAGCTCAGAGAATGTGTACAATCCGATTAAATTTGCAGAGAGCCTCAAACTGTCTACGTCCGAACAACAAGATGCACAAGAGTTGATTCCTCTCCATGAGCAAGACGGCCCTCGCTAACGTGTCCTTTACCAGATTTTCGAAACTCTTCATGTCGCTTCTTGACAATGAATTTCAGAAGCAACTTACCCCATCCCTCCAGACCCTCATATCAAATCAAGTAAGTCGTATCGTCTTGGTCACTACCATTTCCCAATTGCCGTGACAGTTTCAAGGAGAATCAGTGTATGGGACACTCTGTCACAATTGCCGTTACAAATCCGAGCGCACATCTAGTTTTCTGGAACTCGAGATCAATATAGAGGTGACTGCATTTCTCTTCCCCAGCGAGTATTGCAACTTTGTCTTGTTAGAATAACGCAAGACTAGAAGACCGTATAGCAGTTCTTCTACAAAACGAGAAACTCACGGGGGACAACAGGTGGGATCACTTATACAATATAAATTACTGACCTTTAACAATCTGATGCTGTCAGATATTCCTGCTCAAACTGCGCTTCGCTTCAGGAAGCCACTCGCTATACCGAACTACGCTCTCTACCGCCGGTCCTCCATTTCTCTCTTCTACGCTTCGTTTATGATTTCGACTCGATGGAGAGGAAGAAATCCAAGCATAATTTGTTATTTCCTACGGTGTTGAACATGTCCAAGTTTGTCAAAGCCGACAGGGATATATCGAACATCTACGAATTGAGGGGTGTGCTTCTACACAAGGGACCAAGTGCCTATCATGGACACTACGAAGCTCAAGTTCTCGACACCGCGTAAGTTTGACTGTTTTTTTTTATAACTCTCTGACCTAGGCATATATAGCTTGAAAACGTGGTTTCAATTCGACGACGAAGTCGTAACAAAGATCGACTTTCTGGGAGAGAAAAAGCACGCAGGCAAAGAAGTAGTAGACGTGAATGATAGTGGGACTAGCAAAAAGTGCGTAACTTTTCTTGAACTTCGCTGACATTGACTCAAATTTCCGTTGCATTTTCAGGAGCGGGGGTCAACACCGCGCACGTTCCGCGAAGAAGAGGATTGACGACAGTGACGATGAGATCGTCGAGTACGTGATCAGTCCCATCATCATATTTTTCTTCCATTTCATCTGACACATCTTTCAGATTTCCACCCCGCACGACAGCCAAAGTTTCCTTGCCTGGTAAGGTCCCAGAAGGGTGCGTCATGTGTGAAAATCGATGACACATATGCTCAGCTATTTGATTTTGTCAAAATAGCGATGTCTTCTCGTCGAGGGATGCCTATATGCTTATCTACGCCCGGAAGGAGGACGGGTCGCTGACCGGCATCCATGCGCCTACCCCAAATATTGCCGATGCCACCCTCGAATCCCATTCTTTTCCCACTTTTATTAATGGTGCGTCTGGGCCCGGTGCGGCGTCCCCATCTATTTCGGACACGGATGTCCTCATACCTCCTCAACGTGCACGAGACGTGGTCGAGGCTCTCAATGCAAGGCACGACGAAGCCTGCGAACTCTACGCTAGAAGGTCAGTCCCCCAGATTTTAATTTCCTACCCAAGCATGGAGATGAAGCAACCTCAAACCAGAGAAAAAGAAATCAGGGAACGCTTCGCTGAATTGAGGGAATGGATGCAGAGTGTATACAGGCATTGGCATGTTACATCTGTCCAAGAGGTGCGTGGATCTCCATATGCAAGGAATCTGGGGGTGGAGAAGTACGTCATCTGATGGAGCATTTCCTATTTCGTCACCTTTTCAGGATGACGTTGTGGTTAGCAGACAAGCACTCGAAACTTGGCTGGCGAAGCCGTTTACGCAGCCTGAAGAACGCAAGTCACGTTCTCAATCCCTCTCACCAGACGCCAAGGTTGAAGTATTACCAACGTCCGACATTCTATGTAGTCATGGTGCGCTCAGTCCTCAGAAGGCCATTTACATGAAGCGCATTTCGAGAGCAAGTGCAAATCATCGTTGTTTGTTACAATCACTAATTTCACATCAGAATGCATACGAAAAGCTTATTTCTCGTGAAGACATTGGCCCTGTACGTAACCCACAGGATGTCTGCGAAGTTTGTGTCAAAGAGTCTTTCATAGGTGAATTGGGTAGTCATGTTCCATCCCTCGCTCACCCTCATTTCTCAGAGCGCCTTTACCAGATTGAGCATCCCCGTTTGGTCGCTCTATTTGATGAAATATGTGATGTGCACCAAGGGGAGACGGGATACTGGATTTCCAAAGCCTGGCTTAAAGGTATTCCTGCCATTTCGTCTCCATTGATCCGTGCCGCTCACGGGGACATTTGCCCGCCGGTCTGGATGCGTAGCCTGGAGAGCTCAGAAGCCTAGGATGCATGTTCCACTGCATGGTGATCCCTCTCCAGATTCTGCTGAGTTTCATGGACACGTGCGCTGCGAGCATGATCATTTATCCCTCGTGTCAACTGCCCGTCGAAGTATATCCCCTCAGGTGAGCACCAGGTTTGCTCGAATATGGAAACCGGTGTGGGGCATGGCTGAACAATAGTTCGTCTCGCCCGATCAGGCATGTGAGATCCTGCAGAATCTTTTTCCCGATTGGGTACCGCTATCAACCAGTCAAGAGCCCTGTGCAATTTGCGAGGCATACATCCACAGTTCAAAGGAGGATAAACGCGAGCTACGGAAGAAGGCAGAAGACGAGAAGGTGAGTGCAACCGACATCACGAACCGCCTTTTCCATTTTATGAACGCCGGATAGGCACGATTACGACACATGCACGATAACGCGTTAATAGGAAATACCCTATTGCTTGAAAATGTGCCGTGCGCTGTCCTTCCGACTGACTTTGTACGAATATGGCGGAAGTGGCTGAGTCGGCCAGCCGAAATCCCTCGACCCGATAAAGTCGACACATCACCGCTCTTTTGCCAACACGACCTGTTGGTGTTCGACCCCAATGCGCCAAATGACTGGGATAGTGACGTTGCGCTCATCCAAATGAGTGAATGGCTTATCTTGCAGGAACTGTAAGTTTTGCCTTCCAAACCACGTATTTTATCCCCGCCTTGTGATTCGGAGCGACATCCGAAACATAGGTATTCTGACAACCACGATAGGTACGCTTGTGGACCCCCGGTGGCTGTCGAGAAAAAGTTCCAAGATTCTGCGGGTGGATTGGATGCGAGATTCGTGCACGATACGCCTGTCTGCCACGAATGTCGTCTGAAACGGTACGTTGGCGCATTCATAAAGTTTCCCGCACTAGCTCCCAAGCAGCGAATCGGAACGTTACTGCTCCATTCGCCTGTCCCATTATTCTCTCGACCTCATTCTCTCGGTTTGTTTTCTGACAGCACATTCCATTTCATCTTTTTTTTTTTTGCACTCAGGCGCCGAGATTATGACCTTACCGACATCACCGTGCGATTTTTGGGTTCGAAATCTGTTTTGGGCGGTGAACACGATGAGGGTCTCCTACAACGCGGCAGCCAGCACACGAAACAAGAGTCTGGACCGCGGACGACAGGCGGAACGAGGCAGTCTAAACGCATTCGTCAAGGTAGGGACAGACGAGAGAACACGCGGTTGAAGATATCCAAGTCGACGACTATCAAGGATATCAAGATCCAGGTTCGTTGTTTTTCCCCTCACATTTTTCTTCTTTTTTTTTCTTGCAATGGAACTGATTTTGAATTTATTAAACCTTCCTCCCTTCTTTATTACCTGTAGCTACACGACGCGTTCAAGATTCCGACCATCTGTCAAAGGCTGTTCTACAAGGATCAGGAACTCCAGGACAACACGGTCACAGCCGAATCCCTCGGCATTTTGATGAACGATACCCTTGACCTTTGGGAGGAGGCTGAGAACGAAGATAACCTCTCGAATAGTCCAGACGGGCGTGCGAGCAAGAGACGAAAGGAGGAGAAAGGTTTTGGCGGAACCTTGTTGGCAGCATCAGCGTCTTACGCAAGCCTGTCTGCCGACACGGGTACAAGTTCCGAAGGCGAAGGGCACGAGTTGGCGACCAAGCCTTGCTCGGCCTGTACGTTCATCAACTCGTTGGACGTCGTTCGTTGTTCCGCGTGCGGGTTGATCGAGGCACAGGCGGCCTGAAAGTTGCAATTGTCTTTTTGGTATCACATATCAGTACAGATAATGCTTAATCGACCCCACTCTTTTCTTTTCTTTTTCTACAACCAACTTGGCCGAAAGAAGATGATTGGAACAAAAAAAAATGCACCAATTCTATGGTTCATGAGATGGACAAGACCAAGGACAAAAAAAGGGAGATAAAAGGAAACCCAAGCTGTGACAAACAAACGAAAAAGGAAAAAAAAAAAAAGAAAACCCAAACCAGTATGACACCTAGTAACGTAAATGGCCGTGTTGTTGTCAAGGAATTCAATTCAAGTCCGGTAAAGAAATGGCAGGAGGATAAGGAACGACAAGGTTTGACGAGCTAATCAGACTAGAAGAAAACGGTGCTGCAGAGACCATACTCGTAGAGCGGGGCCGGGAAATATCCACAGGCACAACGTGTTGCGTGGGATCCAGCACCGGTACGGGTGAACTCACCGAAGGCCGCGTATGTTGCTGGAGAAGCGAACTAGCTGTAATCAACACGTCCACCTCGCTCGACAGTGGCCCTGTGATCTCAACAGCTTGTGCCACTGCCGTCTGCGTCGCCACAGATACTTCATTCACCGTTACCTGGGTGGCGGCGGATGGAAGGGGTGGTAAACCAGCAGAAATCTGATTAGCGACAGCGGCGGAACGGTCGGCGGCTACTTGTCGCGCCGCCTGTAATACGACTTGTTGAGCAGCCACCGCCAAGACATTTGTTTGCAAAGGTGTATCAGATCGTTGTCCAGATACCTCTTGGTCGAATGCTTGTGCAGTGACCGTGAGCACATGCTGTTGTTTGGCAAGTGCCTGAAGTTCCGGGACATGTTCATGAGACGTCGTCGAAGAAATGACCTGAGACTGGGCTTCTTGGGCAACTCGCTGTGCTGCCGTTGTCAGTACCTGAATGACTTGAGCATCATGATTGGCGACCGGAGGGGCTATGGAGGATGCCGTCGTCGATCTCAATAACCTAGGGGCAATGTCGTTGTGAGAGCGACGCCGCAAATGCGACAGCTCAAACGGACCTGGGAGGTGTTACCTGAGCGCTCATGTCACTGGATACACGCCGGGCCTTATGAATGTCGCCGCTCATAGAACTTCGTCTGGGAGTGGGGAAGGAGCCATCAAAAGTGGAGACGGGAGCAATATTCAGATGGAAACTCTGAGTTAGTTGCTCCTCGACCCCGTCTTGCATGTACTATGAATGGCGTCAAGCGTTGACAGGGTCTGTCGGAATGGAAACCTACTCTGGCTACTACCGTAATGTCACAGCTTTCAGCGTCGGGTGGTGGTGTTCCCTGTAAAACGTCATCTTCCCATGAAAGCCATGATGGTAACGACGGAGAACTGTAGGTGACTTGTAAATTCGTCCGCGATGCTTGTGGGTCCCAGATACGAGGCGCCCAACTCCATCGAAGTCCCACATATGCCACGCTGGGCGGCGATCCAGCAACTCGACGATGGAAGGGTCGGAACATCCACCTTCCGTTTGGAAGTTTCTTTGCATCAATGTTCCAGATGTGGTTGCCTTTTGATTTGGTCTTTTTTCCTTCTTCATTGAAACGAGAAATGTACGGTTGGTTCCAAAGGTAAGTTCGGATCTGTGATGCACTCCGGGTGAGTGCTCGGTGGTGGGACAACCCGGGAGACAAGTAACCTTTTTCATGGGAATTTTGTCCTCCGGATAGCCTTGTCGAGCAAGCTGTAGCATAACAGTACATGAGGAACCCGTTCGCCCGAGAGGCAAGGTGCCTAAGGCATACCTCTTCCAAGAAAGCATTCGTGAACGCTTGTATCCGGAACTTGAAAGGGCGGAAATCGGGCGACTCGTCTAGCCGCTGCATCTTTTTGGCCATCAAGGTTTGGTGTATTGGTTCGCCCTTGGCATCCATTGCTTCCACTACAAATGCGGTGAGCCCAGCAAGACTCTTGCAAGGCTGCATGCTTACGGTTGGAGCAAATGCTATTCAAAAATTCGAAAAAGATGCGGTCCACTTCTGTACGATATTCCTGGGGCACTTCATTTGCGTGATTCGAGCCACTCAAGTTTTCCGCCGATTTCTGTGACAGCAACGCGTTCGAACGGCTACCGTGAACGGGTCGGGACCCCTGGGACAGGGAGGAAGTTCTCGGCTTGTGTCCAGACGATGACTCAGGGCTGTGTGACTGGGAAACATCTCCACCGTCAGAGTCGACGTCGTTTTCCCCTTCTTGAGACGAAGTAGGGCTGTGAGCCTGTTTTGGGGGCACAGAAGCTAGAGAAGATTGGAGAAAATCGAGCGCTCCGGTTTCGGGTAGACCGGGAACAAAGGCATTGTTGTTTGTGAACGAACCTGATCGAGAAACTCGGCCAATCGGGGGACTGATACCTACGCCTCCTACCGTGATTGGACGTGATTGAGAAGATGCAGCAGCAAATATTCCAGTTGAGGAGAATGGCAAAGAGGATAACGTTGCATTTGTGCTGGGTATAGATTGAAAATTGATGCCAGTATTGAGCGAGTTTCCCGAGTGTACGTGCTGATGAGTCCTTGACGGAATGGTAGCAGTTCCATCCGGCCACGAAGTGTGAACTGAAGTTGAAAACGGAGCTGGATGAACAAGGGTGGACAACAAAGGCGAAGTGGAAACAAAGTCTGCAGAGGATGTGGGGGCTGACGTGGCTGAAATGGGGAATCCCAATCCATTGAAAGCGGTGTGTGGCACGGGGGCAGAAGTGGACGGGGGTGAGTCCGCAGAGGAGCCGGTTGGGA
The DNA here is from genome assembly GCA_038090175.1 of Austroboletus eburneus. Classification (NCBI taxonomy): domain Eukaryota; kingdom Fungi; phylum Basidiomycota; class Agaricomycetes; order Boletales; family Boletaceae; genus Austroboletus; species Austroboletus eburneus. The sequence goes on along the minus strand of JBBPMF010000159.1, from coordinate 28,398 downwards.
TAAAAGGAATGACCGAAGCGGAAGGGAAGGAAGCAGACGAGGTTACGACGGGCTGCGGGACGACGTGAAGAGTATCCTCCTGGGGCTCCATCTTCGGAGCCTTGATAGCGCGATCACCTCCCATGGAGGATGCACAGCGCTTGCGGGATAAATCGGAGGTATCTGACATGTTCTGTGAGTCGAGCACGTTGAGTTCGGCGTGACCGGAGGAAAAGTGCAAGACGGATTGGGGGCTGTCCTGCACGTTCGGGACGGGGGGGTGACGAGTCGGAGAAGAGGCAGGAGGGGCAGGGAGCGGTATTGAGAGGGCGGATACGGCAGAGAAGCGGCGGGGGGACGACTTGCGGGAGGGTGGGTCGGCGATCTGCGTTGCGGCAACGAGTTCTGAAACGAGGGCGATGGTCTTCCTTAGTTCGTCGATGCGGGCGTTTGCCTCCACGCCCTGGCCGAGGGAGCAGGCAGCACTTGCGGACTGGGCGGTCTGTGCAATGCTGGATTGAACGGCATCTGAGTGGGTGGTACATGAGCGATAGGATCCATCGAGTACTTACTTCTTGAGCATGTCGCCGACGACCATGAGGTGAGGGTCGCTGGATGGATCAGGGGAGCCGTCCCTCTGTTCGAGACGGGGATCGAGGAGGTCGGGGGGCGGGAAAATGAAGCCGGGCTCCTGGCCGGACTGTGGGGGGGCGCCGCTGAGGGGGGAGAAGGACATATCGGAGTTGACGAGGGTGCTGGAGGTGGATTCGACGGCGGAGACGGGTGTGTTGAGGGCGATTGCGGGGACGAGGTTGGCGGGTCGGGTGAAGTGGGGGGAGTGTATGCTGGAGCCGGAGCTGGAGCTCTGGCTCTGGGGGGAGAGCGCATCGAGGGGGTTGAAGCGCAAGTTTGAGGGGAAGTCGGACAAGAGGGCGGGGGGCGGGGCACGGGGGGAAGGGTCCATGCTGGTGGTGGGTGGAAAGGGAGGAAGGAGGAGAGGGAAGAGTTTTTTGAGGCGCAAGTTGTGTGTGCATTTACGTCCAGAGCGGACGAGCGAAAGAGAAAGGCCGCAGCTCAGCGTAGAGCTTTGGAGGAGATGACATGCAACTCGCCTGCAGGTTCGATTTCGGTCACATAAATTCTGTCACAGGCACAAATCAATACCATCAAAATTGAAAACATTTTCCTAATCATCTTTGCCCCGACATCCTTTCCTTTTCTGGGATATTCCATATTATGTAATCTCCCTCTCCGCCTCGCCCGTTCCATGCTGCACAGCGTGGCGAATCCCAACGCATGCCCGCCTCCGAGCGTGACTAGTAACGTCTCCCACGGCCCGGTGATCTCGACCGATCCCGATCTCGCCGTCGATCACTGCACACCGTCAGCGCACACACCACACACACACACAACACAACACTCACTCGTACCGAGACGACGGTTGCCTCTCGTAACGCTCCCGGTCCCGATCGTCACGTGAACCCCGGTGCTCCCCTCCCCGTCCCGACACCCCACCGCCAGCCGCACCCGAGCTCGCAGGCACCGTCTTTCGCTTCTCCCGCTCCTCTCGGAACTTGGACAGCATGTTGCGCAGCTCGTGATAGCCAAGATGCATCTATCAATCATCATCTCACACCACTTTCAAAATCATTTACCATGCCCAAACGCACCTTGCCCCCAAAGTGGTCCGCCAGCCGGCGGTCCGAGTCCAACACCGACAGATACGCACCGCACACATCACACACGCGCAGCTTTTGATGCCCAGATGCACCTGACGTGTCCGTCAGCTGCTGGAGCTCCCGCTGTCCAAGTCGTCAGTTCCACCCCCCTTCTAATACCCCTCCTCACTCACCTCCTTCTCCGCCTTTTCGCTCTTGAGCGCCTCGATCGCCGCCATTTCCCGCATAGATTCTTCCACCTTGCCTTGCTCGCCTGCCACAAAAACAAGTCAGAAACGTCACTTCTCCACCAATGCCACCAACCCAGGGTCTCGATCTTCTCAGTCCCACCCTGAATTGCCAACTCAATCTCAGCAATTTCCCTCATCAAATTAGTTGTCTTCGCATTCTCTTCAGGTGTCTTTTCAAGTCTCCGATGCGCCGCTCTGATTCGCCTGTCACACTCGTCAACAAATGCGAAGATGTTCGACTCGTATTCCATTTGAAATCGCGCGAAAATGGGGTCGTTCTGATTCGCCTCGCGTGCTTGCAGGAATTCAGTCTTCAGTCGCTCCGTGTGTGACTTTGGGCATGCGCCTAGGTCCATTTTCTATATCCTCGCTTATTACTTGTCTTCACTTCCCATGATTGGAATACCCACCGTGTTTGTGAACAGTGCATGTGGGCACGTCCCACATAAAAAGTTTCGGCACACCTTTTCGTCCGACCACACCAAATTTGCGTTGGCAACACCCATGGCTTCCGGGCCCATCATTTGCTGTCAATTATGTTATAAATGTATGCGTCGTTCCACTCGAACACGCACCTCCAGGAGCTTTCTCTGCATCTCCGCGAGACGTCCCATTTTATCGAATTTTGGGGATGGTAGGAGTTGACGTTGAACAGCTTGTTTGTCATTGTGAGGCAAGAACGTCAGGATTAAACATACGTAAACAGGTCACGCCTACTACGTCTATGCCACCCACCTAAAAAAATTATGTCTGTGCAGTCACCTTCAAGTCAAAAAAAAAAAAGATACCCACTTGGTCATCCGACTCCCAGTTGCAACATTTGTCACGATTCAATAAAGAGGTATATTTACGATCGTGAAATGCTATCTATTATGAGCGTATCATTGACCTTGATCGTCAATCACACTTTCAGTGGGGCGAGATCGTGAAAGAATACAATTAATGATACCACAGAACAGTATGTATGTATGCTGTATTAGGTATGTATGCATGCATGGAACATGAGGGAAAAGATATTTAACATGGTGATAAGTATGGTGTGGTGACGAGAATGACGAAAATGATACTGTGCAACGTGGGGAGAATCGCTACCAAATGTCTAGTTAGCACGATCACGACCACGGCCTCCACCACGGCCTCGACCGTGGCCTCGACGTCCACGTCCTCGAGCTTTGCCACGCTCTTCATTTCGAGGTGATCGGAAGAAGGAATGAGCGACACCGTTCATCTCAAGCTTTTCGTTTGGCGAATGTTGTCGTTCGGCAGCGCGGTGGGAACGACGTATTCCCCGTCGATTTGAAGAACGGGAACCTTTTCCAGAACTTGGTGACTCGTTCAAAGGCCGGGAGTAGATCGAATCACTACTCTCCTTCATGGGGACTTTGGGCGTGGGTGGGGGCGTGAAACCGCCGTAACTCATCAAAAGGTTTTGGATCTCCGTGTACTTCGTCGTGTGGTCGGCGCCCGTCGTCATTAGCAACACTTGCTTTCCCTCGAGGGACGTGACCATCGTCCAAGCGTTACCTATATCTTGGGTCGTCGCAAGTCCCTTATCAAGAATCATCCATACCACTTCCGGTTCGGCGGAATCCAGTGCAATGGAAAGAAGTGATCCTGGAGGCGAAAGGCTATAGATAGCATAGTGATCCTCCTGCTTTGGGTCGTATGACTCGAAAAAGTATTTGATAATGCGGACATGCCCATGCTGTAGAGCAATGTGAAATGCCGAAAAACCCAGTGAATTACGTTCCTCAGGATCAGCACCTATGGGGAAAATGTTAGGATTTGCTGTGAACGGTCATTAAAAGTGCATGGACATACTGTGTGCATCAAGCCATTCGACGAGGTCAGCATCGCCCTTCTGCGCAGCAATATGAGAGAGCGTCTCAATCGGGTCTTCGGGGTATTTTGCGACGTAATTCTCGCAGCCCATCTTGATTTCCCCGCCGGCGGGATCGACTTCATCTTCCCACACGCCTTTCTTGACCTTGGAAGCGTCTCCAGCGCGTGCAGCAGCAAATGTGGATGATCGCAAGGTTTGAACACGCTGCTGCTGAAATTGGACCCTTTCGGTGGCTTTCTGGCGTTCGCTTTCAGCTTCAGCTTTCCTTGCGGCCGCCTTTACTTTCTGTCGTTCTTCGGCCTCCTTACGCTCTGATTCCGTCAATTAGAACTTCATGTGACACTAGACAGGCTTTCAACGGACCCTTTTCGCGCATCCGCGCTTCGAATGCCTTGCGTTCTGCTTTTTGATGGGCCCTGCGTGCTTCCGCTTGTTCCCTCTCTTCTCTCATACGTTTTGAGCGGGCTTCATATTGTTCCTGTGTCTCGGGTGCTTTCCGAGGAGGACGACGGTGTGGGTCGTCTATGGGAGGCGATTGACATCCAGTTAGTAATGATCATCGACTAAGACACGGCTAGCATACGGGTACGGCTATAACCACGCCCGGAGCGACCGTTTAGCACTTCTTCGAAGATGAACCTGTCAGACAGAACGTAGCATAAGCGGCGGCGCGGCGGAGCGGGGATATGGCTCCCATGTACCTAAAGAACCTAAGACGCTCCACGTCGTCGGACTCGTAGTCTTCATCGTAATAGTAGAACTCCCCGTCGTCGACGTCGTATTCTTCCTCAAAGTAATCGCCATAGTCGTCGTCATTGTCGTACATGTAATCGCACGGCCAATGGTCGGGTGGCTCAGAGGACGCTTGGAGTGCTGTATATGCTTCGCTGATCCGCTGGAACTGCGCGGTGGCCTCTGCGTTTCCAGGGTTCTTGTCTGGGTGGGTTCGGAGGGCCAACTGGCATGTTTCTGTCGGTAGAACGCGAGGGAGATGACGAACACACACCTGCTTGTATGCTGATCGGACTTGGTCTACCGACGCCCCCTGTCAATAATGCGACATAATTTAGACGCGACTCTCTGCAGCGATGTCGACCGTATTTTTCCTACCTGCTCGAGCCCGAGGAGAGCATAAGATTCGCCAATTGAAGGTTGCCTTGTCATGTTGGCGCAAAAGGAAAAAGGAGAAAAAAAAAGTGGACGCGACGGCCCAGACGCGCTACTACTAAATTAGCCACCGTCGACAGAGCCGGTGACCTGAAGTCTTGTTACCCGACCACCACCATGTCCGACATACCCACCGTACAACAACCCGTCGCGTCGCCCCCTCCTGTACCGACCGAGCATGCCGCACACGTCTCTCTACTCTCTGGCATTTTTGGTGACAAGTGCGTCGCACGCTGTCGTCGGGACGATCCCCAGCTCACCAACTCACAAAAAGTATAGCCCTTATTTCCAAGCGGGTTTTGGGCTCATGGTACTAGAAACTCGTGGTGTCTCTTTCCCCCATATTAACTTTCGTCCCTAGGGAGTTGGTGTGGGGCTGACAGCTCTACGCCAGGGCCTCGTTCTAGGCTCGACTGCGCTCCGTCGACGCATGCTCGTATCTCTCGAAATGAACAATAAAGACCACGCGTATGAATGGTTCCTGACGTGGATGGCACGCAACGCGACCACTGTGTCATCCCAGAGACGTGCGGCGCCCACCTGGTTGCGCAGCCACCAATTAAGCGTCGAAACGGCGTTTGAAAAAAGGAGCAATGGAAGCTCCTCGGCATTATTCAAGCTCGTCGCGGGACCCGGCGTGCATTGGTTCAAGTACCATGGTGCATGGATACAGGTTTGTCGACGAACGTTTCCTCGGAGTGTGAGTCGTTGGAACTGCGGTGTTGACCAATGGGTTTACAGATGAAACGAGAACGTGAAACACGCTCCATGCAATTGATGTCTGGTACTCCATGGGAGACAGTTACACTGACGACCCTTTCTCGGGATAGGCATTTATTTCCACAACTTCTTACGGAGGCCCGCGATCTCGCCCTCAAAGGTCAAGAAGGTAACCTTGTCATTCGCACAGCATGGGGTATTGAGTGGAAACAATTCGGTCAGCCCCGTAGAAAGCGGCCGCTGCACAGCGTCGTGTTAGATAAGGGTGTGACTGAGAAAATCGAACATGACATTCGCGCTTTCTTGGGACGACGACAATGGTACGCTGACCGAGGTGAGATTCGCTCTCTTACTCGAGCCATGCACACTAAAATTTGGCCAGGTATACCTTACAGACGTGGATACCTTCTTCACGGACCTCCGGGGTCGGGAAAGACGTCATTCATTCAAGCACTCGCTGGTTCACTATCTTATGATATTTGCCTTTTGAACCTCTCTGAGCGTGGTCTCGCCGATGATAAACTGATCCACCTTCTGTCTAATGCTCCGGAACAATGCTTCATTCTCATCGAAGATGTGGATGCCGCATTCAACAAGAGGGTACGGACGAGTGATGACGGGTGAGTTGTTTTCATTATCGCGGGTACACATGCAGACCTTTTGGTAGGTACCAGTCTTCTGTCACTTTCTCGGGCTTTTTGAATGCTCTAGACGGCGTCGCGTCGGGGGAGGAGAGAGTCGTCTTTATGACGACGAATCATTTAGAGAAACTCGATCCGGCACTCATCCGACCCGGTCGTGTCGACCTCAGTGTGCTGGTTGATGACGCCTCGCCCACTCAGGCGAGGATTCTGTTTACCCGCTTTTATGGAGAAAGCGACGGATTGTCCAGAGAAGACGTCGATCGCATGGGACAGCAACTAGAGAAAGTCGTCGCGAAGGAAATACACCACGGGCGTCGAATAAGCATGGCTGCGCTTCAGGGTCTGTTTATCCGGAACGGAGCCAAGGAGGCCTTGACGGGGTGTCCAGAGCTCTTTATTGACAGACGGACATCACAGTAGAATGGCATAATGTGTGTATATTTACGCACACTGTCAGCCTAGACAGAAATACGGACAGCATTACATCCTTCAAAAAACCGGTTTGCGCTTCCGTCCAGTGTATTTTGAGTCTCGAGGCACGCCTTCCTTGCCTCTTTGACGATATAGCTATGGGACAGAATGATTTCAGCGCAAGGCAGTAGTGGGACAGAAAGGCTCACTTCTTTCTTCTTCAATATCCAATGCCTATCCTTGACAGTTTTTCGCTTCCCGCTACGTTCACGCTTCCTTTCTCTCTCTCTTCTTCTCTCAAACGGCACTTGTTCGTCCTCTGTCTCCAGACCCTTTGGTAGCTGTTGTTGTTGTTGTTGTCCGCCTCCCCCACCGCCGACGAACAAACACAAGAACACTTTTCTCGCCTTTTTGGAATTTGGATAATCGATGACGACACCACCACCAAAACCTGCCTTTTGTGCAATGGAGGTGATGAGCTGTATTTGGTCGTCCGACGAAGGGTAGAACTGAAGTACGGCGCGGGAGGGATTGCGGAGGGCCGAGTAGAGCGTCGTGAAGAAGCGATTTAGGCGATGTGGAGGTGACGACGTCGAATGAGACGTTTCAGCATTCAACAGCCACTGAAGGACGGATATACTAGCAGCGATGAATAGTCGTCCGCGACGTCGTCAAAAGGGTGACACGGCGTTACCTGATGGCACCATCAAAGCTTCCTGGGCGGAACCCAAACCCCTGACCGATATCTTGCAAGAACAGGTCGCCATCGACTTCTCTTTCCAGGGCTACCTCTGTACTCGGAGTCGGAAGTCGAGACGCTCGTTGAATATATATATATCTGTTGGAATGACTCACCGAGCATGCTCGGGGCGATGTCGACGCCCGCCCAGACGTATCCTTCCTCGTCGAGTATCTCCCCCGACAGCCCGGACCCACATCCGATGTCGAGAAGGAAAGCAGGCTGACCTTGTGGGAGATTGAGCAGCTCCAGCGCGCGGTATGTCATGTCTGCTTGGATCTGCTGATTACGGGTGCTCGATGGGCCGTCAAGAAGGCCTGTCGAGATGGAAAAACGAGGACGATGACTCACTTTGTGGTGTACTTTTTGGCCTCGGCATCGCCGTAGTACTAACGGTGAATACTTGGTCAGAAAACGATGGCTGAACGATAAAAAAAGGGAGGGCAACCTACGATTTCTGGTGGTGCTTGAAGTTCTGGTCTGGACATGTCAGCGAGTGGGAGTAGAGCATCATCATGGCCGCCCGGTATACACGATGCGAAAAGTCTCGCACGTGATCTGATAGTACGGCGCATTCGATCGAACTCGTACTACGACGCTCGTGATGGCAACGACGAGCAAACAGTACAAGGCCATCGGCGAAGACATCTGGAAGAGCCGAACCGAGAAGACAGTGAGACGATGCCATGCGCTCTTCCGATACCTCACTGACCGTGACAGAATGCGGAACTATTTGCACTGACATACGGCGCCCTCGTCGTGCAACTGATTCAAGACTACGAGGACTATGCCGAAGTCAACAAACAGCTCGAGAAAATGGGGTACAACATAGGGATAAGACTGATCGAAGACTTTCTAGCGAGGAGTTCTCTCGGCCGGTGCGCTGATTTCAGGGAGGTCGGTGAGGTCGTGGCCAAAGTACGCGTCTTTGCATCAGCACGATCGCAGGTCGATGCTTAACATGACGTTCAAGGTCGGTTTTAAATCATTCCTCAACATCACGCCTGCTGTTACACATACGGCACCGGCGTCGCGGCCAAACAGCACGCAGCAGCAAGGGGCTATCGCTGGCTCATCGTTTGTCCTCACCCTCGATGAGAACCCTTTGGCAGAATTTGTTGAGCTACCAGAAGAGGCTCTCGAAGGTGGTTTGTGGTTTAGCAACGTGTTGTGCGGTGTAATCAGAGGGGCTCTGGAGATGGTGCGTCACGATGCTCGTCCCTGACAGACGCGTCCTGCACCTTACCATGCCCATGCTGTAGGTACAAATGCAGGTACAGGCCGAATTCATATCGGACGTATTGCGAGGGGATGAAAGTACGGAAATTCGCGTCACGTTGTTGAAATACCTGGAGGAGGAAGTGCCTGTGGGCGACGATTAGACTCACCTGTGTTTCTAGATTCGGACTGACCACAAATGCATACGGTGACGAGATAATGTATTCGTTCCTCTCCCAGAATTCTATGCACATCGAACAGATGTGATCTCCAAGAAAACCTCCTCGGTGTGGATAATACTGCCAAATATCCGTTCAGCCGAACCTGTTGACCCTGTTGAGCTTCTTCGCCGTCTTGGCGTTCGACTGTGTGTTTTGCCCTCTAACAGGCAGTCCCATTGCATGCCTCTTCCCCACATAACTTCCGATCATCCTCAAGTGGGAAATATTCTCCTTCACAACGCGTCTGGCCTCGGACTCGATCTTCAAACTCTTGAGTGGATCTGGGGGTCCAGGAAACGAGTCTTTGAGAGCTTTTTGCCGTATGTCTTCTATGGGCGTGGACACGGGGGGAGGCCTGTACCCTACGGGCGCGAGCGGCATGCGACGGAGCGGAGCTGCGGTAGATGGAGAAGCAAGGAAGGACGCAAGCTCGGTGACCTGTGTTGGCGTGAGGTCACGTATTTTTTGGCGGTCATGTATTTGTAGTCGCGCACAAAGTCGGTGCGACGTCTTGTTTCCGATGCCGTAGAACGTGGTCAACGCTTGCTGGAAAGAATATGAGGACAACGAAAATGCCAGCGCGTCGTCGAGCACGTACCCTTGCATAATGCAAGTCGGGCAAGAGGACTCCAAGGACGTGTACCATCTTGAAGCAGTATTAGACAATTTGACACTCCGCAGTGCACCTTTCCATTGGCTCTGAGCTCACACGAACAAAACAACCGAACATGTCCACCAGCAAGGCAGAAGGACGTCGTCAGGAGGATCTCCTCAAACTGCGTCTCCAGAATCGCGAAGAGTACGAGCGACAAAAACAAAACCTCATCAATGAGACCGAAAAGTCGCGACCTTCAGCAAACAAGTTCGTCGGCCAAAATGACTCCATGGAAGATACCCTGAAGTACAACACGATTGGTCTCGTTCATCTGGAAGATTTCCAGCAGAGGAGGAAGGCATTGGAGGAGGCAAAGGCCAGGGAAGCAGCGCGTACGAGTGAGCTCAAGTACGTTGCATGGTTCGACACGCAAGGAAAAGTAGCTAACAGTTCGTGGAGCATTTGTTTAGAGAGCAAACGAAGAAGGTTAAAAAGCGCAAGAAGACGAAATCGACGCTATCGTTCGCCATGGACGACGAGGAGGAGGGTGACGGTGACGTGTCCTCTCGTCAGACGCCAGATGTGGAGAGCAGTGAACCTGTAGCAAAGCGGAGCAAGTTCGGAAAAAATCCTAATGTCGACACGTCCTTCCTCCCGGACCGCGACCGTGAAGAGGAAGAAAGAAGAGAAAGAGAGCGACTTCGCCAAGAATGGCTTCGAAAACAGGAGGAACTCAAGGCAGAAGAAGTCGAGGTAACCTACTCGTACTGGGACGGTAGTGGACACAGGAAATCTGTAATCGTATGTCCTTCCGTTCTACTGTCTGAATAGCCCATCTCAAGCGTTCTCAAGTGTAAGAAGGGGGACACTATCAGCACCTTCTTAGAAAAGTGTCGACAACAGTTCCCCGAGCTTCGAGGCGTCAGCGTTGATAACCTGATGTACGTGAAGGTACGGCTCCTCTCATTCACAGATATCAAACTATCTCCTTAAGTATATGTTCTCTGTATTCTAGGAGGACCTCATAATACCAGGGGTGGGTAGTCGTCTTGTGCCGATCTTCATGACGTTAACATTTAAATAGCACTACACATTTTATGACTTTATCGTTAACAAAGCCCGAGGGAAGTCAGGCCCTCTCTTCAATTTTGATGTCCATGACGACGTACGCCTACTCGCCGACGCGACGAAGGAGAAGGACGAATCGCACGCTGGGAAAGTTGTAGAGCGAAGCTGGTATCAGAGGAATAAACATATTTTCCCGGCATCCCGATGGGAGGTGAGTATCCTAATACTCACTGTTGTCTCCCAAGTCGATTGACAGGCATTGCTAGATATATGCCCCAGAGAAAGATTACGGAAAGTATACAATTGCTTGATTAGTATACTCGTTGTGTAACTACACGTCGACTTTTATTTAAAGCTTTCCGGCGCATATTGTGCACTACAAGTTTCCTATGATGGGTTCCGTCAAGGTGCGCTTGACATACATATGCCCCTCAAAAAAAAAAAAAACTTAATGCCAGGACCGTGGATTGAACACGGGACCTCCAGAACTTCAGTCTGTTGCTCTCCCAGCTGAGCTACCCCGGCGATGACTTTGTTTTATTGTTATCTATATCGGTCTTCATTCGATCGAATGGTCCACACTACAAAAATCCACTGCAAGTTCGAGTGCAGTGGTCCACCCACACTGGTCGATTCAGCATTGACCATAGCTTTGACCTTCTCCATCAGCTATAAAGGACGTATCGAACCAGCCATGTCGCCCCATCCAACCGCCTACCTCTCTTACACACTCTTCTGCGATGTATACCAAACCCGGGCACGACATTATTTTTTCGCCTTTTGACTGCGAAGAGATAGCGATACCCGAGTGGAGACAGGACATCGAGGACCATTTCGACACCATCTTCCAGAAACGCGATCTATCGACATGCTCGATCGACTCCGTGGTAGCGCAGGCGTTACGCATCATTGGGAAACCGACGGAAGAAAACGTTCGTGGCCTTGCTCGAGTCATATTCACGCGCTGGTTACGCAAGCAAGTTCGCTCCGAAGACTCGAGAGCGTGCTCTCCAAAGACGATCGCGCTCATTTCGAGGATCACCAACCATCTGGGGTGCATTTCGGTCGGTGCTGAAAATGTTTTTCAAGATGAAATCAGGCAGTACTCTATCAAAGAGCTGAAGCTGACCTGGCACGTGGTACGACTCTGACGAATTCCTTGTAGTTGATAAACTCACTTTTTTTTTTATAGATCAGTAGTGGCAAGGCACGGGCCTTCAACGACACAATCATGCCCAAGCAAGCGATGGCTGTAGTCACGATGATCGGTCACTTGTACCACGCCGGTCAAGTTCGATATGAAGACGCGCTCGATGGTCTGGAGTACATTGCCAGATCGTCGCACCGGTCAGATGCCTTGGTCCTCATCTATGTTTTCTTGTGTGAATTGGGCAGGGAATTCGTCCAACAACGAGCTGGTTTTTGTTTCGTCCATGGTCTTCTCGCCAATATTGTCCCGCTTGCTGAGTCGCTGCCCACAAGCGAACCCTTGTATCAATCGGTGTGTCTCACGTTGTTGTTCCTTGTAAATATTGCTGACGTGATCACTACTGCAAGATTTTTGCGATCAAGACACTCGTAGCAGAGTGGTCTAACGGCACCTACGGCGCGGGGTACGATACCCATGCGAACAAGAACCAATTTCATGCTCACCTTTTACAAATGTGAAAGGCCTTTCTTTTTTGCTATATGCACTATGTTCAATATAATGCGCACATCTTGGCTTGAATTATGAATTTATATGTTGGGACATGGTGCTATGATACACTTGAGATGTGATTCTAACGTGTGACTTTGTGAGCCGATAACTTGGGTGATCCGTATTTGCCATTTGCCGTCAAACAGATGTATGCAGGTGGTCAGTCAGTCAACAATGCAAGGTCTCGGACAGACGTTGAGATTGAGATTAGGGCAAGTGGTCGATATAATGCGACGTGATATCGAATATAGTCCACAGGAGTCCGTGTGTGGTGATGCTTCGCACCGCGCTCACACCGAGACCTTGATATATCCGTGCTATTCCAGCAAGTACTGGTTTAGGATCTTTTGAGTCAGGACCTTGGGATACAAATGAGTAAACCGTTGGAATATGAAGATGTTCCGCGTACCCCGTACAAGCCGGCGGAGAGTTTCCCATACTCCTCTCGGCGGCGAACCCGACAAGGCACGTTGTTGTACTTTAGTCTTGACCCTGGAGAGAAGTCAATGGGATTGATTAACGGAACAAGAGCAAACCCACACGTCAAGGGGGTAAATTAGTGCCCATGAAGAGACACCAGCAAGTGAACCGCATATAAAAGGGATGACAGAGACGGGTATTGGCAACCAGGGAGGAGTTGGCCCTTGCTCTCCCGAGCGTTGTCGACCTAAGAGATGGCGCATGGCATCATATTCAAAAAAGTAAAGCGCTGTACCAGCCGTGTCGCGTACTAAATGACGATAGGAGGGATGGTATTCAGTGCGTAAACAATCACAAGATCACAGACCGAAGTGTAACCGAAAGCCAATGTAGAGACCGCGTAACCCGTTTGCCTTAAATATGTCGCGGACAGCTTCCAGAGTGCCTGGTGGCTTCGCCAGTTGAATTCCTTTGTTCGAAGCAATACTGTACTCGAGTTGTCTGCGGACCTGTGGAGTAGACATAAGGACACTTGCATCGCTCAACAATGGCTATGAGGCACACTTTTACCAGTTCGAACGCTATCGGAGTCACAGATCAGCATAGGCAATCGAGGAAGATGACATGACGCACGGGCGCTTCCAAAGGAGATAAGAGATCCGGAGAGTGCACCACTAATTCCACCAGCAAACGCGGCATCAGATATCCCATTCCGAGAGAAATAACCGTGGTTGCGGCAATACTCCTTCGTGTCACTGTATATGGTGAACGAGGCGGCACCTTGAAAGGGTTGAGCAAGTAGATGGATTACCTAGCATGAATGGACTTACGGACGAAAGAAATCGTGACAAGAGGAATCCATAACCCACGATAAAACCCTTTTATTCCCTCCTCCTGATACACCAGGGCTGCTAGTTTCGGGACCGAGACTCGTATCTTGGTGGTCTGCAACCTTGACTTCAGGGAGTCCAGCTAGAAAAATTCGCGTTCAAAACGAACTAGGGTCTTGGATAGGAAAGTGACATGCCGGATACCCTGCAATTGTAGATATGTAGCTGGCCGAAAGAGCACACACTACAGACTTGTTTCCTACAAAAATGGTGTCCGAATTGGGGTGGCGAAAGCGCGCAAAGCTCAAAAAAGCGTACGTTTCAGGGCATCTTGCCATGCCACACGATCAAACCAAGGATTGTTGGGCGTTCTGTGAGACATATGAGCGCCCTTTGAAGGGACCGGCTGGGTGAAGAATTGGGATACCTGGTCCCATCCATTGGGCGGCGGAGTCAAGGCTGGACGAGCTGCGGAGCCCAGTCTCGTGGGTCAACGCGTCAACAACAAGAAGGTGGGGTGAAGGGAGAAAGAATAGGGTACTCCGTTGATGAGCCTGAGTGCCGGACGAGGCAACACTGAAACCAATTAGTTACCAAATCCGGTTGTCTTGCAAGCTTCAATTCACATCATGCCAATCAAATCCCTACTCTATCTACAAATCAAAACCCCCCTATCCGCTTCTTCTTCCCAACATTCGGCCGCCCACCAAACCGACCGGGAACCACCTGTGTGCTCATCATCGGCTCTTGCGAAGGTGTGTCATTCCCAAGCGACGGTTGTGAGTGTGTCTGCTGTACAGTTTGGCTCTGAGCAGTAGGAGGCTGCCTGACTGCAGCAACAACGAGAGGCGGCTGCTGTGATTGAACCTGCTTTTTCTGTCCGGTGGGTTCTACAGCAGGTGGTCTCCTGTATTGCGGAATAGGCTGAGCATCTGATTCTACAAGACCATACGGGTCGCGATACGTGTAATCGTTGGGATCTGTTCCGTGTTCCCACTCGACGAGCAATAGTCGCACACCCAGAGGATTTGAAATGTCCGAATCCTCTTCGTCGTCTCGATTTTTTTCCGAGTAATGATCAGCGCCTGACTTGCGGACTGGGCGGAGGTACCCAAACTCGACTTCAGGAGGCTCTTCGCCATCGGTTGCGTTCGTAGAATGTACCACGGTGTGTTTCATTGCTTGATCTGCGGCGACAGAGCGGAGTTTTCCAAAGGGTTTAGAAGAATACACGTCGTTTGACAGAGCCAAGTCGACAACCAATTGTTCTCGGGCATCCGCCTCGCGTCGTACGGAAAGATCATCTCCCTCAGTTCCGGACACCAGATTCAGCTGCTTCAGATATTCGTGCAAAGCACTATAGTCAGCAGAATGGTGCTGAAGACCGGGAATCGATGTGTCATGGATGTTGTAATTCCAACGTGCGAGTCCAGCGAGTTTCTGAACAGGCACATGACCACTCATCAAAGCGTCGAAAACTTGCTTTGAGTTGACATCCGTGCCGGCAAGATTATGTGAGGTACGTTTGTTTACATCCTCAGTACGAGATATGACATCAAACCTAGTGAACAAGCATGTCAATACTTTGAGGCAGATGAGCAAGCCGATATCTCACGTAGTCAGCATACTATCTTCTTCTGTGTCCTGTAAAACGTCGGGCAATTGCTCTAGTATGTCCTTGAATGCAGTCCGACACTCCCGAGTATCATCTGCAAATGTAAATATCTCTACCCTGATCGTTAGAGCACGTATTGTCATTAGGACAGGAGATCGAACTTTCATAAGCCCCGCGAAGGTCTACTTCGGCGTAATGTCTTCCTCCAGCCGGGCCATAGTCAATCTGCAGCTCGTTGACATGCCTCTCCAGAACTTTAATATCCTCCTCCCATTGATGAGTAACACGGCTCTGCTGAACAGATTGCGTTTGGTCCCCGTTGGGTTCAACAATACGGACATCCTGCCGGTGGATGCTTCCACGCTGAGACAGACGAACGAATGCGAGTTCCGCATCTGATGGTAACACAACGAGTGCATGCCCATCATACGTTGTAAACGTTGGTCCATCGTGTGGCAAACAAGACGGAACGGAGTTACAATGCAAGAGACCATCAGGACCTTTGCCAACATCATACAAGGTAACGAGCCCGTTTCTTCGCGATGTTAATAGCGAAAATGAAACTGAAAACGCTGATGAGTCACCCTCTTCGGGGCAAAATTTGGACTTACCGCCACTGAAATTGGCAGTCAGGACTCGGAGGGTTCGATCGAAACTCCGGTAATGTTTAAAGCTCAATAAAGGTCGTTTGCGAAAGCGATCATCAAGCCATATTAGATCGGAAGTAGTAACGATGCGATTCATGTGATCGTACGTTGGGCTCTCAAACGACGTCACGACTGCATCTGGGTGGTCAAGAGAAAATACATCGGAGATCGCGCTCCCTGACTGCAAGGTTTCAATGAAAAAGTGTTCCATTGGTAGGTTGCACACATACCCTCAAGTCGATGTGTTTGACAGATTTACGGGACGCAAGAAAACACTCGTCGTGCCGGGCGGTGACCCCCAATTGCCAGAAGAAGTCATTATCGCCAGTTTCGTAACCACCAATCAGTCGCCTAGTACAATTAGCCCGTTAGATAGCACAATGGCTGTAGTTGGCGTAACATACATTGCCTTGCCGCCATTATAAGTATTGCATTTGTATATCTTTCCACTTAGATTAACGACGACAATGTCGGGACCAGAACCCAAAATTCTGGAATCCACGATCGGAACATCTCCTGTCTCAGACCTTGTAATGTCCAGTTCTCTTGTTACCTTTGAGTGGTCTAAACGGAGGAGAGAAGATGACGTGTGTGTGCGAATCAGTAAAGAACTGAACGGCATGGAAGTCCATTCGGATGGTTGAGTTGCGGACGAGATTTGTAGGATTGGTGTCTCGAACGCAACTGACGGCGACCCCGCGGGGTGGAACACCATATTTCCGGACATATCTGGAGTAAACCGAGAGATATCTAGAGGACCATGAGAATACAACATGAGGAATGCAGTCGTTCTCACTAAGTTCCTTTCTAAGTTCGCCCATCGGAAACGCCACTGTACACTCGTTTTGAGCATGATTGGAAGGCATGATCTCCAGCATATTTCCAAGGAAAGGGTCGAATGTTTTCAAGCGTTGCATTTCTTTGCATTCCGTTTCCACCACACTTTTTAGAAGCTCTCCTGGAAGGTCAGCATCGGGAAAGTAGGTGCGAAGGTATTGTAACTACGTCGCGTCGCGTCAACAGAGCATGATCAAGAGAGAAGATAAAGACTCACTCCTTTCTCAGCCCGCTGGCCTGTAGAGTGTTTCTGTACGCTGATTTGGGGGGAACGTGTCTCGGGGAAAACCTTTGCTGGTTTGCCAAGGGGCAACCATCTCGGCCCCATATCTACAGCACAAATAATAATCAGGAGGAAACGGCATGTGCGTGACTGTCTACATACCGCGGGATGCATCAGAAACACAACTCCATTGAACCCTCCTGTTCTTCGAAACCAATGTGCCTCTGCCAACCGATCCGTGCTCCAAGTGTGGCCATTGCCAACAGGTAGAATCGGTGGGGTCTTTTGACTTGTCCGTTGTCTTGGTTCTTCGATGACTAGGCCAATGTTCCATCCCATCTTAGCATTCGACGCGGCCCGCCGGATCGCCGAATTCAGACACCGACTTGGGATACCAAAACAAAACTTACACTTAGGCAGCGAGTCAAGCTTTTTGGACGATGCTCAGACCCTGGACATTCTCGTCAAACCCTTGCCAAATCCTACGCCAACTCAGACAGCTTCATATCACAGTTTCAAGGCTTGCCCAGGCTGCAAATTCCGCCGCGCCGAGCTCCACGGTTACTCCCAAATGGTCAGCAGACTCGATTCGTACGGGACTCATAGCGAGGAAGAAAGGGATGACTGTCATGTGGGATAACAATGGAGTACGCGTTCCTGTGACTGTCCTCCAGGTGTGGATTTTGTTACTCGTTTGGGTGCGCTGCTAAGTGTCCTTTAGCTCGAGAATTGTCAAGTAACAGCCAACGTCGTGTACAAACGACCAGACCAGACCGAGTACCATGCCGTTCAACTAGGTGCATCTGACCGTCCAAGTAAAACAACGACGCATCAAATGAAAGGTCATTTCCGAAAAGCCAAGGTACCACCCAAGTACATTGTGAAAGAGTTTCCAGTGACTCCAGACGCGCATGTTCCCGTCGGTGCGTCCTCAGACTTCAGCATGGTTCTGTAAACTCAAGCGCACAAAGGGACAACGTTGTCAGCCGTTCACTTTGTACCCGGGCAATATGTGGATGTCATTGCAAACTCGTAAGTTCCTTCTCGTGTGCAATCTGCACCTTCGCTGATACACTCTTGTCACAGTATTGGCAAAGGTTTCCAAGGTACCATGAAACGCTGGAACTTCAAGGGTTTGCGGGCAAGTCACGGTGTCTCTGTATCACATCGTTCCGCCGGGGCCACTGGTGCCCATCAGGTGTGTAGTGTTCTCAGCCCAACATTGGCTCTACTACAGCTTTGTGCATCATAAAGGATCCTGGTCGTGTTTGGCCTGGTAAAAAGATGGCAGGTCGGCTCGGCGGCGAACGCATCACTGTTCAGAACCTCACCGTCATGCGAGTCGACGGCCAACTGGACTTGATCTTCCTGAAGGGTGCTGTTCCCGGAGTTGATGATGCCCAGGTCCTCATTCGCGACGCCAAGAAGAAAATGATTAGCGTATCGAAGGCCCACCAAGCCAAAGGAGAGTACGAAAAGGTATTACCCAAAGGTGTAGACGATTTGCCCTTCCCCGCTGGCACCAAAGAAATGGCGGGAAATCTTCCGGCGATCATTGAGGCACCCTCCAAGCGCGTTACCAGCCCTTTCGTTCCTAGAGAGTAGAGCATGTGTATAAAGGGTCCAACTTTATTCATTTGTGTTTAACCTTGGCATCCAGAGACACTAAAGCGAATGAGATTTTCAAAGCGTCAATTACGTTTTGGAGACATTGATGGCCTAGCAGCGAGGACCGGCGCCTCCACAAACTTCGTGACAAAATCGGTGTACCCTGGCACCTCCTCGAAGAATGCCGACTCAGAAGGTAGCCGACAGTGGAAGAGCACATCTTTCAGGTCGGTAAGCTCAAGATCGAGAACGAGTACAGTGTTAAATTATACAATTACACTCAAAGGGAGTTGGTGGGACATTGGAAGCAAGGTGATGTTTTCATAGCTCGCAAATTGTCTGATTAATATTTACTTTTGGATTTTACGCAGCGTAGCATACGACGTGGACGACGATGACATTGCTTAAAATGTCACGTGATTAAATTCTGACCGACGAGCAAGGTAGCGCACTTTAAGCAAATGCATCATGTGATACCAGACGATGATCTTCTTCCGCCTCACGTATTATATTGACATGCGCTGTCGAGGGAGCGCGAGGATCATCTTCGACTTACCAGCAGTTCCGGTCTGGCTGTCTCAATGCCGTCCTCGCTCCTTATCGCGTTCATTTCGCGTTTTCTACTCTAGCTCCATTGCCACCCCAATCTGTTAGCCGCCACGTCGCGCGTTCTCCACCATGGCACATCTTCATTATATATATGTCAGGGCAGTGGATGTAAGTCTCATACATGTTATTCTATGAGGTATGTATATGCCTAACCCGTATTTTAGCTTTAATGATGGCCTTCGCCACGCAGAGCGTAGACATGCCTTCAAGGTCGATGAGCTATGTCGACTTGCAGCGGAGTCCGTCAATTGGAGTCCTGATGATATCGTCCGCCTTGAAAAACTAGCCGAGGGTGGATTTAACCGTGCCTTCCTCATTACCGTGCGATGTGGCTTCCAAATGGTGGCACGTATCCCGTACCCAGCTACGATTCCCAAATACTTCGTCGTCGCTAGTGAAGTGGCTACTATGGCCTTCCTCCGCTCCTTCGGGCTGCCAATACCTGAGGTATATGAATACTCGCCTGCACCGGACAATGCAACAGAGACCGAGTATATCTATATCTTTATGGAATTTGTACAAGGCACCATTTTAGGTGACATCTGGTTTGACCTAGGGGAAGGGGAAATCATATCAATCTTGCGTCAACTTGCTGAACTCGAGTCAAAGATGATGTCGATTGCTTTCCCGGCTGGCGGAAGCCTGTACTATACCGAAGACTTGGAGAATGCCGCCGGGAGCGCCTTAGGGCCTACTAAGCCAGGCATCACATTAGAGGACAAGCGTTTCTGTGTCGGTCCAGATACAAGTCTGCCTCTATGGTATGGCAAGAGATCTCAGCTCGACTTAGACCGAGAACCAAGTGGGCCGCTCCCTGCTTTTTGTTAATTATTCCCTTAAACTAACTGATAACTATGGACGAAAGTGCCTGCCGAAGCAGCCCTCGTAAGAGGAGCCGAAAAGGAATTAACTTACTTACGGCGGTTCGGTCGACTGCTATTGCCGTTCCAGCGCGTAAGGAGGGAAGCTTACCAGTACCAAAAGCAGTTGCCGTCGGATCACATCGAGAACCTGAGCCGCTACCTCCACATCTCGTCGTCACTGATCCCCGGCGACCCGGCCCTCGGTCATTTCTGCATTCGTCATCCCGACATCTAGCCGAACAATATTGTCATTTCCAAGTTGACCGACTCTGACTTTAAAATCATTGGCCTGCTCGACTGGCAGCACACCTCGATCCTACCCCTGTTTCTCCTTGCCGGTATAGCTACAGAACTGTGATAGCGCCGGCTCACAACCATGGAACGACCTTCGCTACCGGAGACGTTGGACGACTCGGACGAAACTGAGCAAAGTAGCGAGGTAGAACTCTACCGTCGTCGCCTCGTCCACCACCACTACGTCAAGAACACGGAGATGTACAATACGTTTCATTATGCAGCACTGGTGGACCCCATGGGCATGCTCCGCCGCCGCCAATTCTGCCATGCCAATGAGCCGTGGGAGGGAGAGATTCTCATGCTGAAGGTTGCGCTGATACAAGCAACGAAGAACTGGAAGATGCTTACGGGGTAAGGCTCGCAGTGTCCTATCGCGTTCGACCTCGAGGACGTACGCAAAACGATGAAGTTGGATGTAGAACAGAGTGAAGCGGACGAGACTCTGGAGGGTGCCGGGACGTGGTCGGCTTCGGGCCGGAGGGATGGGTGCCCGCCGAGCAGTACGAGGAGGTCATTGCACGCGTCGAGAAGCTGAAGGAGGTAGCGTTGGCGGCCAAATCAGCGGAGGAACGGGCTCAGGTCGTGGCGCACTGGCCCTTGGATGACATGGACGAAGAGGAATACGTGTAAAGAATCGAACCATTCCCTAATCTAGTTGACGTCATGCAGTTGTTGAAGAAGCGGTAAGAATTATTTGCATTATTGCACTGAATGCACAGCAACCCGCGGGTTTTCTCATTACCGCGGGTACGCAGACATACTGTGGGTTGTGGGTCGCGGTGTCCACGGGTACACGGCTATTTTTCTCAAACTAACTTCTTAACTTAGGGTTCGTTCGGGAGCCCTAGATTTGGCGCTCTAACCATTATCAGGACGCTCATGCCACACTGTTACAGGGCCTAAGACGTTGATTTACAGAAAGGCATCGACCGTTGTCTACGTATAAATGTCATCGGAAATCGTTCGTAAGATGGTCAAGACGAGAGGAACTTTGCATCAATAGCTTCTTTCGTTAAGCTCTCTGCTCCATCGCGAATTTCAATGACCTTGGATATGTCCGCCTAGAGAGCAGCCTCGGTTGTGGTGGAAAGGAATAATGCTGATGCTATACGCACGATGTTCTGAAAGTCAAGAAATGCACTCGCATGCAGAGTCATGATCGTGGTCTCAGATGTTGAAGGTACCCAGTTTATAAGAACGAGCGGAAACGATGTCCTTCCATCCTTGTGCTTGAGCTCATAGGAGAGCACGACGTATCTCGGCGAATTCTCAGGAAGCTCTGATAAGCATCAAGCTTCGTCTCGTCCATGATCGGGTTGTAAAAGGCACCTTCTGCGAGCTCGTCGATGGAGATATTGTCAAACTGGTCTTCTTCTTTCATGATCAGATCACTCTTGTTGACCTTGATGACGATGGCGGCGCTCCCCTGGTTGCGCCTTGCGAAACGAAACTTGCGGAGGGAATCTTTGAGCGTCTGGGGTATATCGACTGTACCTGTGCGCGACTACACGATGTCTCTGTGATGCTGCGTAGACCCTGAGAGGATGTTGAGCTCACCATTGTGATAAGACTGACTCAGGTTGCTTACGCCATGTAACTGCCGGCGCACCTTGAGAAACAGCCATCAAAGGCTTTAATAAGCCATGCTACAGCCCAGCACAAATCGCAAACTGAACGATGACCTCTGGGCCCCTCCATACAGATGTGCCCGACCACGTCGACGAACGGTCGGCTCTCCTTGACCATTCCTTACCGTCCGAGGAGGAAGACGAGCAGCACGATCGAGAAGTCTCTTCTTGGAGCGATATCCCTTGGTGGAAGAGGCCCTCCCCGTACTGGTTCGTCCCAGTCGTACATTCCGAACCCGTCACGTTGATAATGTACTACAAGGCTCATCTTCGGCATATCCATAGGCTCCATGGGCGTCTCTGCCCTGCTTGCTCCCAAGGTAGCAATGTACACCGCGCTTGTGTGCCGTGTTCATAGACCAGAATATATCACAAGCAATATCTCTCTTCACGCTTCTGCATTCATGTCGACGCACGACCACCTATCAGCCCTCACAAACAATGTCTCGACTCCCGGCGTATCAGATGGAGGTGAAACCGCAGCTGACACAGTGTCTATTTTCCTTCCAAATTCCACACACACAGCATCGTCAGATCTTACTCCAAATGGATCTAATCCCGAGCAATTGTGTGCCTCAGACCCAGAGGTACAAGCGATTGTCGCAAGACTCAATGCAGGTTTGTACGATATTCCCCAATTCTGTCGTCTGCTGAAGGTGATCACAGTATTCACTACCTCCATGGGGATACTTAGCTGCCTTACAACCGGCTGGTGGGGATCCGTGAGTGAACTAGAAAGTTTACTAGGTTTTTTTGGCTCACAGTGTCTCTCCAGCTATCCGACCGTTATGGTCGGCGTGCTATCGTTCTCATTGCGGTGTTTGGTCTCTTTGCAACTGATATTACTCACGTCATCTCCGCATGGTACGCGGATGTATTGCCCGGCGGATACTGGTTCCCTTTGCTCGGCTACTTGATCGAAGGCCTGTGTGGAAGTGAGTGCCTTCCACGATAGCCCCATCAGAAGGTTGGTATTCATTCATCTTCGTAGGTGTAGCGACTGGCGTGGCAATTAATCACGCGTACCTAGCCGATACGACTCACTCATCCACAAGGTCGGGGCATTTACCTTTCTTTTGTCCTTAATTTTTTGAACTTGTCTATCGTGCAGATCGCGATACTTCTCGCTCTCACTAGGCTTTGAGTTTGCAGGTGTAGCTATCGGGCCTGTTCTTGGTGGTCTTCTTTTACGTTCAACGGGAAATCTATTGTCCGTATTCTATTTCGCCTCCGCTCTCCACGGCGCATACACCATTCTCCTTTTATTTTTCCTTCCGGAATCACTCACTCGAGCGAGAAAGCAGGCCGCACATTTACGATGGAGACAAGAAAAGGCGAAGCAAGCATCTGGTGGTCGTGCTCTGCCCATCTTGAGTGATATCGCTAGATTTTTCAGTCCGCTTGTCGTTTTACTGCCTCAACAACAAAAATTCCCGGATACAAATCCTCTCGAAGGAAGAAGAAAAGATTGGAGTTTGTTCCTCCTTTCCATTGCTTATGGGCTCAGTATGAGTGTCTTTGTGAGTGCTCTCACGATGTGTCTGAATTAGCCTTATGGTCGCGAAATTCAGGGTAGTTTGTCCTACAAATTCCAGTATGCTGCAGCACGATTCCGCTGGACTCCAGAAATTGTAAGTGTCAGGGATCTCTCCATTCATTCATTGACAATCGCAAATCAGACAAGTTATTATATCTCTTATATTGGTGCTACCCGCGCCTTCTTTTTGGCTGCCATTTTACCCTGTACGGATTCTGTTTCTTCTGAGAAATCGCGCTCAAGTACTTCTTAGTGATCATTAGATTTTTGACGAGCAAAGCTGTTTGGCTCCCTTCCGAGCCCACTCTTGCCGAATCTCAAGGAGTTGCTGGTTCTTCAGCATCTGAATATGCTACACCATCTCCTGAAACCAATCATTCAGAGCAACCCGTGGCTGTTCGTCGTTCTACTGTCTCTGACCTCACGCTAGCCCGCATCTCTGTGGGTTTGGAAACTACTGCTTTCCTGGGTATGGCAACTGCAAGTACTGGCATGCTCTTCACGGTGGCGAGCACACTTTCTTCGTGTGGTGCGGGTTTTCCTCCCGCCGCGCAAGCACTTGCACTTGACATCTTCGCGAACCGTCGTGCCGAAAATCGCGGACAAGCCGGTAAACTCTTTGGCGCGTTGAGCGTCGTGCAGGGTCTCGGGTACGTATTTCCCGTTATTAAATGATGCAGACAACCTGACAGATGAGTCGCTTTTCGACAGGGCCCAGATCATCAGCCCGGCACTGTACGGGTTTGTGTATTCTAGCACGGTCGCGGTGTTCCCGCAAGCTATCATGGTCTTATCGACATGCACGTCATTGCTCGCTCTTATTTTCCTTTCATTCGTGCGAATCGCCCCGCACAAATCTGAATTGACCGGTGATCGCGATGTTTCTGAACGGGGAGATCAAGGGAGCGCGCAGACGCCCTGAGATATCGCCGCGCGCACGGTGGTCTCTACATGTGCAAGGAATCGATATTCAATTCTTGCAAAACATCTACACTGGGATTATGTTGTATGTCATAGACCATGTTCGTTCGATAGTCGTGTTACACAAGCCGGGTAGCTCCTCAATAATTCGTTCGCTGCTAAAATATAAATATAGAACGATCTTGATCTGCAGGGAAAGTGGCGTAACCGACACCACCTGCCGCGAGACTGAAACGAAAGAGCAAAAACTTGCCCTGGACACTTCTGGGACGTACCAAAGGAAACACTTTTGATCCTCCGTCATTGCTCCCTATGCTCCTTAGGGTTGTCGTGTCGCAAGCACGAGGGAGAACTGTGATGCGCGATGCGCTGAAGCTCCTTCACCAAACGACCCTTTGAATCACAAAGTCGATCTTGTTAGTGAGCCTTGCTTGCCATCCGTTACCGTCATACCGACATTCCCGCTTGCGCTACAAGTCGTTAATCAGTTCGTCGCAGGATGGTTTTCTGCACTTCTGAAAAATCTGGGTGGGTGCACAAGCATGAGGATTAATTGACACGATCAGAACTCCAGGGTGATTCTGCTAGTGTATCGAATTTTGAGGTCCAGGTGAGCGTAGCCATAAGCGTCTCTGCATTCAAAATTGTAAGATAAGGAGAATTTGCACGAGAGAGCGGGCAGTGCACCGACACAGCTATGAAGGGAGTGGCACACGTTGGAGAACGGAAGCCGTCTGGGAACATTTACTAAGACGAAAGGTCAACTGATTTTCGATGATTGAATATGGATATTGTCAACCAAAAAACATCAAAAATTTTAGATAATGCGATGGTGCAAGAGCACCAGAATAGCATGAGAACGATGGCGCTCGAGCACATGGGACAGCTCGACGGCTATGTCGATCCGGCCCGTAAGAATGAAGAATATAGCGACCAAACTTCCCAATGATGCAAGACCAACCGGACGAAATGGTCAAAATGGGACAGACACGAGCGATGCACGGACTTAAAGGTATTCAACCTACAAGCCGGAAAGGAGTTTCCAGTGACTGCGTGAATGACGGGGAATAGATAATCAAGCCTCGGCGGGGAAGTCTACCACGGGCAAATTGCGCCAGACACTGGCACGTTGAAGATCGCCGTCATCCATTGTGACGATAGCCCGGATAATTCGGCAGTAACACCCTGACATTTTAAGAGCGGACCTGGTTGCCAACTTGGACAGCCTCTTTTTTTTTCGATGGCGATCAGAGCGTTGAAAAGTTGAATGTTGAGCTAAGTATCTATAATCGGAGGAATTTACCCGTGGCGGTGCCGTAAACGCCGGCGTACGGTGTCCACCCAGGCGGGATGTCTTAGGTAAGCGAATTTCTCGCCGACAAAATTTGCATCTAAGCATCTGCAAAGAAACATGCGATAAGTTGAAAGTTCTCAATTTATGTGAATTACGTTCCGCAGGAAAGCCTTTTGATTGGTGGATCGCTCAAAATCGTGTCCAAATGGGGCATATTTTCCGCTAACGGGATCCCAAACTACGCTAGTCCTTTTATATTTGTCTGCGCAGAGTTTTCGCCAACTTTTCAGATATCTGATTTGAAGCTACCTTGTTTGCCGCGGCTGTCATATTCAAGGATTGTTCCTAATCATAACCCCAAATTTCGTGGTCTGAGCCAACATAGATGCACAGGCTGCATACTAGGAGTCAGGACCCACGTGAACTTGTTCTCTGCTCGTGCGACTTTAAGCAAGGACGCCCTGGATCGCAGATAGACGAAATAACTGAATGCTCCGACCATTGTTCTACAAAGCGAAGAGCTGACTTCCACTTATCGTGACTGTTAGCATGCGTAATTCTTATCGGCTCCCCTGACTCTCCATTCCCCAGATGGCAGATGCGGCGCAAGAGCATGCCCCGATGGCCGACGATGCTTAAAAGTAGCTGTCGCTATCAGCGCATGCGCTATCATCCTCCGAACTCGACGCACCAGCCATAACGGCGACGTTGCTGCAAATGTGTTCCTTGCAAACGGGCCGGAGCACATGTATCATCAACTATTACTCTCATGTCCGATTCAGCACTGACACTCAAGATGTCATGATCAATACCGCCGATGACGTCTCGAAACGTGTGCCTCTGATACCGCCATCATATCGCAATCGGTACGCCATCTTCATTTCAAACTCCACGTACACAGCATCGTTATACCACATTGAAAACGGTCCGATTCCGAATTAACATGTGCATTAGACCTGATTGTAGGGCTCTAAACAAGTTTGCACTGAATTCCCTCTATTTTCATTTATACTATCATCGTCTGAGTAGTCTTTTTAGCATCTGTCATCTCCATTATGGATGATTCTCACCTGCCAACGCAACCACCGGTGAGAATCCATGATTGTATGGGAAAGTCTGCTAGCTATCTGAGATCACTTAGGACCTTGGGCTAGTCTTTTGGCGACCGTTTACGGGTGTATTTTCTCCCCGATTTTGAAATCGGTATCTCGTGTAAAAGTGAGTGCTGGCAGGGTAAACATCTCATCCGAGGGAACCGCTCGTTTGAGTAAGAGATTGTGACGTCTCTCGCTGACTTGACTTTTGACTCGTTCGGTCCTTCGTGGTCTACTCATCCATCATCTATTTTCAGCTATCATCGACGTGGATGTGCTGCCTTCTTACTCGAGTAGTAAGTTTTCCCAGAAGGACATTGAAGAATGCTCTGGAGTCCTAGTCGTTGCCCATCTTGAAAGATTAATTTCCAGATCCTTAGTCTCACATTGCTTTACTACCTGTCAACCTCCAGATGCAAGTCGTGATGGAGGAAAGATTCATTGTCGACCATTCACTCGCTTAGAACGAGCCTATCAAGTTATGGACATTGTCATCGTTTCGTCTCTGGCTGCGCTGCTGCCAATGTGCAAACCTCAGGGTTGCTTTTTCTATTTTACGTTTAATTGCAGCGCAATTCCGATGGATGCCAGATCTACTGATGTAGACGTCAAGAACCTGTCCGTTCTTTCATTAGTAGTGGACTAACCATAATTTAATCTTACAGATGAGTCACTATTAAGTACATATTATATCTCAAACACGCCGACGCTCCCCGCGCCTTCTTCCTAGCCGTGTCGCGTCACTTGCCGCTGTGGAATTTGTAGTGACTCGGTGCACTCAGATACGCCTCTGTAATGTCTCTTCCGCTCTTCAGGGTGCTGTTGGTCTATTACCATCCCACACCGCTAGTTGTTCCAAATTGCCCTCTGGACTCAGTTCTCGAATCCGATCAAATTACGAGCTCGGCTGTCTTTGATCGTACTGGCGCACGCCTCCTACTATCTTCTTATGTACTAGGTCAATCGGAAGCCAGGGTTCAAGCTGCGTATGTATGATCATGGCACGCTCTTGAATCACATTGGCGACATTCCGTATCAGCGCTTAACGCCAGGGATAAGCCGGTAAACGCATGGCGTGCTCCAGCTCATGTAGGCTCCTGGCTGGGTACATGCTCCCCCTCTTTCAACAAACGAATGTGGTCGTGTGCCAAACATGTCCGTCCCAGGCATTCCTAGATCGCCCGCGCGGTTCATTCGAATTCGCGTGTTCCAACACGATCGTGGTCCCCGTAAATTCATGGCGTTGACGACGTGTACGTTTCTATGCAATTTTACCTCTATTTGTGCGTATTCCCATGTAGAGATAACCAGCGAACTATGGTTCTTAGGTTATACTTGGACATCACGGGAATTCAGGCACATGGATACCCGTGGTTGATACAGCGGATACGCCGATCATTCAAGGGCGATAATCGATAAGGAGGGAACGAATACCGAGCCAAGTCCGTCCAGGGCGATGTCATGTTTTTGCGGAAACCTTGTCCAACTGTCTGGGAACTTTCGTAAATTAAGGGGACACTTTTTGAAATATATAGGGTAATTTTACTTGAAGATGGATAAAGATGGAGATAGTGGTACCTCGGATGACCTGCATGTAGCTGCAGTTGGCCCCTGCACAAAATAGTACAGCCGTTTACAGTAATACCAAGTTGATGGTGGCGTCTGTTGTCCCTGAAGACATGGACATCGTATGTGTACTCACATGGAAGGTCCATTGTTGGTAACAAGAAAAGAAGTCCATCCTCGGTAAGTGGGCCAAAAA